>JANBOK010000273.1:0-18058 GCA_027595805.1 Coemansia sp. Benny D160-2 | reverse complement strand
CGGCAACTACTCACACTAGATAACAATAATAATAGCTTTGCATATGTGTAGTTAAATTCTTCTCATTTCTGCGTACTTTCTGTCCATCAACCATCTGTATAATTCCTAACAATATAAACATTTATATCTTTTGCCCCATACGTCAACACGCTCTATTTCTATTGCTAGAACATGCCAATTAAAGAATGACTCCTGGCCAGTGCTTAACTTTTGAATGTAAACCACCCGTTTTTTCTCTTCTTTTTTCTTCTGTGTGTCTATTTATAACACAAATGTATAGTAAACCATGCAGATAAGAGTAAGCTTGCTTTCAATACCTACATGTTGTTGTCCATAGAGCAAACATGGAATTATCTAGACCTACTGTTGTTAAAATTATCTAGACTATGGTCTGTTGATTCGTATTTGTAGCGAGTATCAGAGTTTGCAGGCCATACGGCTGGTATTAACAGTCTGGCTGCCGGGCTCGGCGAAAGAGGGGCACTTTTGGTTTCGGGTTCTGAAGACAAAACGGCGCGACTTTGGGATACACGCACTAGTAAGGCTATCTGCGGAATTATTGGATTCGAAGAAGAGGTTGTTGCGGCCGATTTTGCTGGAGACAACAGCATCGTCATTGCCAGTGGTGCCTATATAAGCATCTACGATCAGCGATATGTGAGCATGGTCCATAACTCGCAGAATAGAGAGGCTACTTATGTTTGTAGAGGTGACAGCGGAGAAAGTGAAATACAAGCAATCAGTACCCGAGGCGACTTTGTTGCCTTTGTAGACGAAGACGGATTTCCAGGCGTGCTTGACATTACAGACCCAGAGCCATTTGCTGGAAAGAGTGCACGGTTCCTGGGCGATGCACACGATGCAATGGCTGCCTGCATCTGTTTTCATCCAGAGGAGCCCTATATTGCCACCGGTGGATTTGATTGTCAGGTGCGTGTCTGGGATGTAGCTTCCGAACGAGTTGTAGAAAGGTCAACAGCCAGTCTTCATGCAAATGACACGCATGTGGAAGCAAACGCGAACAACAGCACGTTCAATCCGCCATTTGTATATGCAATTGACTTTATGCCCTGGCTTGTCAACACGCAAGACGAGTCCGGCGGAGGCTGCGAGCAAATGATGGTTGTTAGCGGACATGCAGATGGCCGAATAATGTGTACTGGGAAAAACACGGCTGTATGCTGGACGGGGTGCCACAACTACTCTATTACCGCATTGTAAGTAGCAGTTGAAGGCTAGTGAATAGAGGCGCACAGACTTTTGACTTACTCTGTGCGGTTTTTACACACAGTCATGGTTACTACTCACCTTGTTTGCTTTGCTTATCTATTTTGGTCCTTGTAGGCAATTTATACGGTTCCAGCCAGAGATATTGGCAACTGCTGGTCTTGACCGAACGATTAGATTGTGGAATAGCGACGACATTGCATCTCTCGAGCATATTGATAGAACAGAGGAGGATACTACTAGTTCTGCTCCCAGAGATTCTTTTAGAGATTCGCTGCCACAGTTGGCACACATTGCTCTCGATGCAAAGCCTGATACACTGGCAACATCTGAAGGAGCACAAGTGATATTCACTGACGAGAATAGCAAGATTGTTGGATTTGCTGTCGAATAAAAAACTATTTATTCCTTTGTTATATTGCGATACATAAAATGTGTAAAAAAGAAAAGAACACAAGGAAGAAAGCGCTCGATACCAAAGCAACCGAAAGCTGGGTCCTTGTCGAAGCCTTATTTATCTAAAGACGAGAAGGTCAGTTCTTTGCAAGAAGAAGCTTGATTTGGGAAATGGCATAGCCGGGATTCAGGTGCTTGGGACATGTTCTTGTGCAGTTCATGATGGTATGGCAGCGGTAGACGCTAAATGCGTTCTCCATCTGTTCCAGACGATCGTGAAGATGCTGATCGCGCGAATCGGCCATCCAGCGGTAGGCCTGAAGTAGGATAGATGGTCCTAGGTAAACGTCCTGGTTCCACCAATACGACGGACAGGCGGTGGAGCAGCAGGCACACAGGATGCACTCGTAAAGACCATCCAGCTTTTTGCGCTCCTCGGGAGACTGAAGAATCTCTTTGTTGGCATCAAGTGTGTCCTTGCGTTGCAGCCAAGGCTTTATGGATGCGTACTGCTTATAAAAGTACGTCATGTCAGGGACGAGATCCTTGACGACGAACATGTGGGGCAGTGGGTAGATAACCATCTCCTTGGCGGTCTCTTCTTTGGGAATGTGCGTGATGCACGCAAGCGTGTTTGTGCCGTCAATGTTCATGGCGCAAGAGCCGCAGATGCCCTCGCGACACGACCGGCGGAATGTCAGCGTAGGATCAACCTCGTTCTTAATCTTGATAAGCGCATCGAGAACCATTGGGCCGGTTTGGCTCAGGTCTAACTTGTACTCCTGCATCCGGGGCTTTTCGGTGGGAGTATCCGGATTCCAGCGGTAGATCTTGAATGTCTTTGGGTTGGAAGGCTTTACCGATGCCATCTGCTGCACTGTAGCAGTGGCAAACCCGCGCTGGGCAAGACAGTAGGGCGTCTAATGGAGATAGAAACAAACGACAAGGAATACCATCAAAAAAGATTAGCATTGGGCCACAAGGTACCAGAAGGCTCCTCAAGCAGAATAGTCTGTGTATAGCACAGTAGAGCGAATTTGCACACTAAAAGGCCTGGTTGGGTACTTACAGCATACGACCTCCAGGTAGAGCGAAGAGAAGCGTTCAGTGCCATGTTCAGTGCCATGTTCAATGGAAAGTGCGTGTAGTATTGTAGCAGTGAAATGCAACACGTCAAGAAAAAAAGAAGAGTAGGAAAATTAATAAAGAGGAAAAAAGAAACGGATTCAAAAGATTCGGAGAACTTACGGAAAAGAAGCATAAAGGACAAAACCTCCTTTTGGTCAGACAAGGGAAAAAAAGATAAGATGGGCGTTTTTATGCGAAATAAGCGTGGCCTCTGCGCTTTTTTGCTGGTTCTAATCAGCGAGTGGTTTTCATTTTTGCACGCTGGGCTCGGAGAAAAAGCCTTTTCTCCCAGTCGCGATAAGAAGAAGTGCTTAACGGCGTTAGCGCAGCTTTGCCAATCGCTAAGAGACAACTGATTTGATCATTTGATTGTGGATTAAATTTATATGATGTGCATTTCGGGTTATAAAAAAAGATTATAGAAGCTACACGACATTTGCCGCCCTAGTTACTGACGATGTTCTTGAGCTCTGGCCACTCTGACTACTCAGAGTCTCGGCAGTGGCATGTTCGCGTGCTTCTTCTTCAGGAAATTGATTGCTTTCGTGATGCATGATTTCTAGCTGGCTATTGTCGTCCTCATCATCCTCGCCACTGACATCGCTTCCTTCATATCTGCCGTCACAATGAGGAGCGCTCTCCTCCAGGCTCTCTGGGCTTTCAAAAACCCCATCAGCCAGATGGGTATCGCCTGTGGATTGTCCTGCATTTGCATCTTTGGACAAGGGCGGCGTCGGCATCAGCTGTTGTTCCTGTTTTTCGGGTGCAGAGATCCCATCTGCCGAATCGCCAGCTACATCCAAATCCAAAGCGCCATTGCCTTCCTGCCAACGCATCCACTCGGCAAGATCCTTTGGGGAGATAGAGCCGGACATTTCAACTACAGACTTGCGCCGCCTTGGCGAATATGGCGTAGAAGAGCCGGACTTTGATTGTTTCATTGCCCGTGTCCAGAACCGTTCTTGCAATTCGTCCTCCGTCGAATCGGCCTCGGAATCGCTTGTGTCCAAAGTTCTTCCGCGCGAAAGACTAGATACGCCGCTTTTGTCCTTATTCTTTAAGGGGCTGTCAACGTTTAGCACCGAGATCCGCTCTTTGGGACTATCGGATATGGCATCATCTTGTTTCTCTGCGTGCGTGATATCATATTGCTTTTCGTCAATATCGGCTGGCTCAAATTCTGGAGCATCGATAGAAGAAGCATCATTATTTGCTTTACTGACATCTCTCTGTAGATTGTCAATCAAAGTCTGTTGGCCAGCTTCCACAGATTTGGCACTGACATCGTTATGCTCTGGGGCTTTACTTGCCGAATCCTTGGTTGGCGTTCCATAGGCTCTTGGTGGAGGAGTGCCCCGGATAATTCGAAGCCATTGAGCATCAAGCGATCTATCGTCGTCAGGCGGAAAGTACGTTTCGTCATCATCGTCCCAAACAATCCTTGGCCGCATCTTTTGCTTTCCTGGCGTGGGTGGCGTATCTGTTGGTGTGGGAGACACATCAGCTCGCACCGAACCTAGATCTAATGCAGCTGGTCTATCACGCAGGCGGGCCGATTTTGAAGGCGAAATAAGCCCCAAAGATGATTCAGCCAAACCGCGGCTGTCGGGGGGTACCATCGCCACATGTGTGTTGTAATCCTCAACGGCTTCAGTACTGCTACGCATCTTTAGAGGAAACGGTGTTGGGTGACGTCCGATAGCCGACATGTACTGGTTTTCATCCTCTGAATCTCCAAGCTCGGCATCGTCGTGGTCACTGTCAAGATCCTGATCCGCCCGTGCCGACAGCTGCGTAATGTCAGCATCAAAGTCCACCGTCTGCTTGTTGCCGCTGTAACCATCTTCAATAGCTGAAACCGCCGCTTGAGCGCTATTCTCGGTAGCAATCCGTCGCAGTTCTGGATACGATCTACTGTTCTTAAGAATCATCGCTTTCGTCTGGTCATTGCTCTCAGGCTGACGGTGAGCAACATAAGGTATATTGCTGTTTGGCAAAGCCAATTTATCGGTGGCCCCTACCTTTGGTCCACTGCTGCTTCTTGCTCGTGCTGGCATAGTACCTATATCATTGACAACGTCGCGCCGTGGCTGATTCTCGCTTGGCTGGAGATCTGGGAGTGACGGTCCTAGACTGACAGAGTCCTGCTCAGCCAGTGAACCAGGGTCGGCTATGCTAAATGCCGATGAACGGCGCTTAAGCTTGCGGTCTGGAATGTTAAACCCGGATGCTCTCTGCTTCTTTGTCGGTGTAGGGGGCGACACCAGATCATAAAAGTCAGAAGACTGTTGCTTTGCCCAGCCACCATTATATTGGAATCCAGAGTCGCCGGCCATACCATCACCACCATTCGCTTTCGTCTGCGCGTTTTTGTCGCTACGCTGCTGGCTCATTTCAAGATCTATTAACTGACGTTGAAGCTTCCAATAGTGCGCGTCCGCCTCGGCAAACTGGTCATTGGCATCAGGCCTAGGCTGCAAGGTCAGTTGTGAGGCATGAGCCGTGTTTGGAGGAAGCTGTACAAAGCTTGATCTTCTAGACATTGCTGGCTCTTGATAGTTTGTCGGTTGGACCAAGTCTGTCACAACGCGTCTATCATCATAATCATCGCTACCATACTGCCTAAAATCCTCTGCAACAGAACCGTCTTCTATATCACCTGGTGCAGCCTGTGGATCCAGACTGTTTTGATGGTACTGGCGCTGCTCATGAGGCGCAGCCGGTTGAGCGGATTGCTGCACACCGCCGACATCAAGCGTGGAGCTAAGTGTAAACCGATACACAGTGCGCTCCCCTTTAGAATTTTCGGCCTCACACGACACTGTGGTCTCGAGTCGAATAGCGTCAGTACCCCGCTCTACTTTGATGTCGGAATGTGAGACATTATCCAAAGCGGAACCACCAAATTTAGGCTTGAGATTGCGTGCTATCACAGCCTCATTCCACCTTCTTAGTACCTGCCCGGCTGCTTCACGCGCATTGCCATCGTTTGCAACGCCCTCCTTAAACTGAATCCCAGCAGGCAGTGAGTTTTGGAGAGTATTGACTGCTGTGGTGTCGTCCTCGGTCTTTCGCTGCCGAACATGACTGATCTTCCATGGCGTCTCTTTGGGTAGCTGACTGCTATCTATATTATCTATCGCAGTAGGCATAATGCGTCTATCGCGTCCAAACACCGACTCGGAACCCAATGAACTATATGGCATCTGCTTTGGTGATGCAGTATCTCCAAGACTAGGTCCACGTTCGCTGGATGCGCTTCTAAACTGCTCCGCCCACGCCCTACGACGAGACTGTTCCTCGTTAGACTCCCACAATGCGACAGGATTAACAGCTACAGGAGACTTGGGTTGGGGAACATACAAAGGAGAGGATTTTTGTGCGTTTACGCTCTTTGTCTCATGCTCGTGCTGCCAATTGTGCCTCCGATTGTGCTCATGGCCCATTTGTTTATGAGGATGCTCATGATGATGCTCGCCAGGCTCATTATTGTAGTATGCGCTTTCCAGATAATGGTTCTCATGTGCGTCCTGCTGGCTGTTCGCGTGGTAATGCCGCTGGTGCTGGTGAGGAAGAATCCTTTCAGGTGGATTATTTCCAGGGTGTGGTTGAAGCACAACCTGTGTAGCCTCATAAATCATTTGATTTTCTGGAAGTGGCATGGGAGTGTAAGATGGCTCTGCATCTTGTTGAACATCGTAAGGCTTGTCTTTTGGATTGGACGAACGTGCTTGGGCGATATGACGCCCAACATATGCTTGGTCGTACCTGTGTGGTGTATAATCGCTATTATGCATCCAGCCCTCGCGAGCCACATCCTCCCATGGGCGCTGTGATTGCATCCATTCTGGTGGACCAGGAGCTGACTGTTCATGACCCGAATGACCATAATCCTGTAGCCCTGGACTAGCTGTGTGGTTTCCACTGTACTCGCCATGCACCGCAGCACTGTCGTAGTCAGAGCAGCTGCTGCTTGAACCACCATCATACCCAGTGTCATTGGTTGGAGGAAAGATCGGTGTGAAGTCATCCATCCTAGGATTGCTATGTGGCTGGTCATGAATATTCAGAGAATCGGTGTCAATATGGCGATGTTCAGTGTTAATAGAATTGCCTCCTGGATTATCTAGCTGATGTGCAGGAGTCTCAGTGTGAGTTGAGAGATACGCATAATCCAGAGGATGAACCCGATCGGTTGCCCACGACCAGTCTTTATTCCAATCCGGCACCTCCTGCTGGCTGTTGTCAAGACCCGCGGATCTGCTCTCTTCATGATTGTGCTGATCACTCGCTCTTCTTTCATGCCTTCTATTCTCGTGCGCAGCCTTGGGATCTGACTCGCTTGGCATAAGTGAAACAGGCTTTGTGATATGATGGTATCCATCTCCAAACGCCGTCTGCTTGCTAAAGGGCCCCCTCCAGAACCTCCACCCAGAAACATGCTCATCATGGATGCACCACCACAAGTTCACAAGCTGCTTCCAGCGCTCAGAGACCGATGCGTCGCTAATAAGCTGGCCATCTGGCGTACGGTCCCAGTGCCATGGCTTTGACACTCCGATGAAGTGCACAACCCGCATGTCGTGTCCAAATCTCTGCAACGCCGGCTGATACATGTAGTACATGTTGGCAGTGGTGTTATACAGGAACGGCAAGCGACGATATGGCAGGTCTGTTGCCCAATCGGAGAAATGCTCATTGAAAAGACCCTGGTCGGCACCTACAGATATGATTCAGCATAGGTTGAAAGGCAGGACAAGAATGCAGCAAAAATAAGGGTTAAAATCAAATCAGTAGATATGTCCTTGCCAACACATGAAGCTTTGTAATCCTGTATCTCGCTATTAGAAGTTCAGCCAGCAGAAAGCAGAAAATGTGGATGTATCTGGATGATGTGCAGAATAGCAGCAGAGTCCGTTCAAGCGCCAACTGCATTCAGCTAATGACGACATGCACAAATGCAAACAACCCGCAACAAAATATAAGCAAGCACACCTCAGCAAGCAATTGCAGCTGCAGAACGCTGCACACGCACATATTCGACACTCTTTGACAGATAGACAAAGCACTGACCACGCTTTTGCAAACAATTGAAGCTCAACAGCCAGGCGCAGATGGCAAAAGGGCCCTGGCGATTGTAGCAAAAGGCAATAAAGCAATCTGCAAGCAAAAAAAGGAAAAGGGAAAAAGAAACAGTGTTTTTTGCAGCTCCCAAGCAAACACACACAAACAAGGATCAGAAACCAGATTTTGTACCATACCATCAAAGCTAGCGTTGTTCTCAGCAACTCGACGAATAAGGCCCTCATAGCACTCGTGTCCGGGGGCAAGCAAAAGAACGCCCGAGTTGAAGCAATCAGGCCATCCTGTGTCGGGGGCCGCAGAGACAAGCCCTCCTTGCCGCCACTCTGGAACGCTGCTGCACCAAGTCTGAAACCGAGTGAATATGTCGTCTATAGAACGACGCACAAGGGTGTCTGCATCAAGATAGCAAACGGCGTCCCAGGCGCCGAACAATGCCGGGTTCCAGAGCTGAATCTTAGTCAAGGTGCTCCACAGATCAGGGCGGCCAAGAATAGCAAGGGCACGATTGTCGGTGGATCTGTGCAAATCCGTTTCAATCACACCATCAAAGTGCTGGCGCAGACGCCGCAAGGAGTGTGCGGACAAGGATGCGGGCGTTGCAAGGCACACAATGCTGTATGGCGTCAGCATCCTTCGAAGCGAATGCAGCAGAACCAGCGCCCCGTCAACGTACGAATCACTGGTAACTAGTGTCACGTACGCATGCCGCGGTTGCCACGGTGTTGAAGTATCGGTGTAGGCAGCGGCGGCCCCGCGTGTGGAGGGATCACCGCTGGACCCGTCCATGGCTGTGTTTCTTTTGCCACGAAAGATATCTTGGTTAGCGGATATAGTTGAATTTGGTGGAATTCAAAGCTGTTCGTGAAAGTGCGTGAATAACCTTTGCGTTAAGGTAGGGTTGCCGTAGTATAAAGGAAAAAGAGAAGCGTACTCTCTGAAGAGCGTAAACACTATAAAATACAAGGCGAGTAATAGAGAAAACGAAGCGTTAGGGAGCGTGAAGAGCGAGAGTATAAATAAGTAATCCGTATTTTATTTTTGCTAAATGCCGAGCCAAAAAAATTAATGGATATGCATTCAATGGAGAAAGAAACGTTCTGCCCTTGCACATACGAAAAGCCAAAGCAAACAGGAATGGGGGGAGATGAGCAAAGAGCAAAAAAAAAAGCGAGAGCATATTTTAATTATTTTCTAGAGGGCTTTGAGGTTATATGAGAAATGGTAGACAGTGTCAGGGCAATGATAAAATGAAACGCAAAGGAGAGGAATAAATGGGGAGGGTTTGTAGCTGAAGAGGCACCAAGGCCGCAGTATCGTGAGTTTGTTTAGTTGCGTCTGGGATGCAACTGCACGGGTGTAGAAGAACGAGCAAGCGTTTTTATGGCTGCAGACTAAGCAAATGGAACAGACCAAGGATCTATAGTCTGGTTTAAAGAGAAGGCAATGTTTATTTCTCTTGTGGTATGCTCCAAAAGGAATCCAAAGATGTACTGAGCGAATATAAACGTTTGGCCAAGAAACGCTGCTACAGAAAAAGCAGATATGAGCCTGGCGCATTCGTGTTGTCGTATACAAGATCCCCAGGCTTTAGGAAAGAAGTACTTTTAACTGTACCTTATACTTTCTATAGAGTTTAACAAGAGGCAGAAAACACGAGCCCTTTGCTATCCACAAGACACATTAACTAGCAACAACGCCAAAACGGTACACTGAAATGAGATAAATAAAAAGCGAAGAGAGTAAAGAAAGGCGAAGAAGTATTGACCATAAAGCCCTCGTTTCTTTCTTATCTTTACAGACATCTACCGAGCCTAACCCTTCTCACAAGGCCCGTAGGCAACAACATGAATGGCGGCAGGCAGCTTACATGTCCAGGTAGAAAAAAGGGACTTTCTTTTGCATGAACACAGAAGGCACAAGGAGTGCTCAAACATGCGGAATATTGCATATAACACCACAGGATTCCTATTCAACATTTCAGAAGAAATGCCTGCTGCTTCTAAATCAATCATTTTCAGGGTTGACATACGCTTGCCATTTACATCTTACAGTGATGCTTCTGGAATGAGATATCCCACACCTGTGGTCAAATGCAGGTACACAACGGTTGGCTAATTCTGTGTCTGTACAGCAGAGAAATAGTATCTATCTACTTTGTGAGCGTGTGCATGATTTGGAGAAGATGATATGGAGGCGGGGAGAAAAGCAACCAACGTGTGTCTACATAATAGATTATGTGGCAAAACAACATTCCTTTTGTGCGGCTTCTCCGAGTCGTTTCGACAAATGACAAAAAGGATGTATCCCGCAATTGTGCATTTCTTCAAACTGGGAGGTTGCTGGTGCGGCAGCACAATCAGCAGTACCATCCATCGATACATGCAGATCGCACATCGGACCTGCAGTTGTCGTGCGATTGCGTAGCGTTATATGAAACAAAAGACCTTCTCTCATCGATTAGAGCAAAGTTTGCCTTGCATGCAATAAATGATTCGGGTTGGACATTATTGTGCGTGGGTAATGTCAATTGCGCCCACCCAAAAAGCCCTGGAATAATACAAAATAAACCAACCTAAACTAGACCGAACGTGTTATAAACACTTGACAAGACATGTAAACATTTTACATGTTGCCACACAACATACAAACTGAACATAAAAGATTTTAATTAGATAGACCGCTAAAGAGTTTCTGCTTGCCTATATCAGAATGTAAACGGGCCTACATTGGAAGAAACCAGACGGGTTTTCTGTTATTATCTATCAGCAAACATTGACAAGGCATAAAATGCAAAACACATTATTGCAACAAGTGCATACAGAAAATTGCACAGACTACTAAATGTGCATTCAAACTCATGCGCAATACATATGGTGACAGGCAAATACAGGAGAAAGAAAAATGGGGAAAATGGGAAAAAGTGAAAAGCACGCTCTTATTCCATTACCAACTCCTGCTGGCCATGGCTAGTATCCCTTGATAGAGTTGTTGACAAGACGCTTCTCTCCACAGAGTATAAATAAAAAAGGAATATTATCTCTGCTTTTTAGTGCTGTCTTTCTTCTCTAATTTTTAAATAGCAAGTAATAAACAATAAAGCATATTGGTTTGCCGCACAAAGTTGTGCCTTTTTATTTCATTTTTGGTTTACATATCCTTTCTGTACTTGTTCTCAAACAGCAAATATGACTACAGATCCTCAAAGCACAAGACGTGTTTGCTATGCCACTCTTCTTACCACCGATACGTACTTGCACGGCGCACTAACGCTTGCTGCTTCTCTGCGCGAAACAGGAACACAGAATGAAATCGTGTGTCTTGTTGCCGATAGCCAACTGTCGCGTCCAGCACTCCAGCGGCTTGAAACAGTGTTCGACAGGGTTATAAATATTCCAATCCTGGACTCGAGTGATGAATCCAACCTTTTGCTGCTTGGTCGTCCCGATCTGGGCACAACTGTGACTAAAATTGGCGTGTGGTCGCTTACCGAATACGAACGCATTGTTTTTCTTGATGCAGACACGCTGGTGCTGCAGTCACTAGACTCGCTGCTTGAGCTGGATCCAATAAAGTCCTTTGGCGACCACGACATGACTGTTGGCAGCGATCTGCGGCCAAATGGAGGAATGGCAAACGAGGGACTGCTTGCAGCAGCACCTGACCTGGGCTGGCCAGATTGCTTCAACTCGGGTGTCTTCGTTGCAGCACCCTCAATCTCCACCCATGCAGGGCTGCTGCAACTGCTTTCAACACGTGGGTCATTTGATGGTAAGACATTTGCAAACGTTTTAGCGTTTGCATAATCTCATTTCATCTACAGCTTGTTGAGCTGTTGTGCTTTGTTTGGCATGTAGAGCGATTCTGGGGTTTGTCTGCTGCCACAAGTGTTGTCATCATCCTAGCAACATTTGTGCCTCAATAGCTGCTTGTGGATACTGCATTCTGCGCTATTAATTTTCTTTTAAAAAACACTCGCTGCCAGATAATCCTTCTTGTTGTAGGTGGAGACCAAGGCCTACTGAATGCTTATTTTGACGACTGGAGTCGTGCAGACAGCTCGCGTAGACTGCCTTTTGCCTATAATACCACGTCCACAAGCTTCTACTCGTACGCGCCCGCGTTTGCTTATTTTGCAGACTCAATCAAAGTGGTCCACTTTGTTGGACTTCAAAAGCCTTGGAAGTGGCAACGCTCCCACGATGGAACACTTTATCTGGACAATTCATCGTCCTTTTCTGCGTTTATCAGCAGATGGTGGAGTGTCCACGACAAATATATATCGCTTTGGGTTCCAGAAAAGGGCGCATATGACAAGATGATTGCTCTTTCACTTTGCAAGAATTTTTCGGACAAAGACCCAGATGTCAGCAAGCAAAACAATAAGGCTGACAAAACTTCTTTGGGTGACGATACATACATGTCACTGTCGTCGTCGCAGGTGCCTCATTCCACAGACAAAGCCTGGAAGAAACCCGGATGCGACTATGCTGCAATCGAACGACGTGGCGACGATGACACCTGGGCTAGTTTTACTCCAGCCCCTGATTTTGAATTTGACTCTTTCCAAGGCCCAAACTGAATATTGGTGTCGCATTTGCAATTGGCAGCATTGGAACCCGCCCACCAGTGTCAATCGCCAGGATTCTATTTTCTTTTTTGTGCCGGTAATAAATGTTGCTCAGTCGACATATAAACATATTGTATAGGGTGGAGCGCATTCTATAAAAAAATTAAAGTCTAATATAATGATCCGCTTGTTGTATTCTTATGCTTCAAGAGCTCCGAGTAGCTTCTGATAATCTCCGTCAACTGCGCGTTAATCGGCACGTCAAATTCAACCATCTGATGCACAATATCAACAACCAGCTGGCGGTTATTTAAAGCGGCTGCATGCATCAGAATATAGCAGTACATTCTGGTGGTGCCCTTAAAACCAAGAGTGTGCATGGCTAGCAAAAACCTTGTGGCAAGCGTGTGCTTCCCAAGTCCGAGATAATACTTCACAAAAGGAAAAAAGTGAAATGCGCTGCGCTCTATATAGTGAAGGCCCATATAGCGTTTGTCTATCCTGGACAGCTCGTTGCATTTGTCACTGTTGCCAAGCGCATCAAATATGTGCAAGGCTCCCTTGACGTTTCCTCGTTTCAGACGCAAAGTAATCCACTGGCATGAAATGTGAAGCTCGTGGCCAAACATGCTGATAACCGTGCTGACGAGGTCTTCTCCTTGCTGATACTCCTTTGCTTTTGTGTATGCGCCCAAAAGAATGGAGTAGCTTGCAATGTCTGGCGATGTGCTGTAAAACTCAAACCTTCTCCAGATCGATAGAATTCTGGCCAAATTTTCCTTATAAAACGTCAAGTACAAGTCATTGACGTCCTCTGCCGGTTGCTCTATACTGTCGACAATCCCTGGTAGTAAAACGTCTTCCCCCCTGTTCTTCTCCTCTCCCAAACCCCTGTTGTATATCCGCTCATTGTCCCCATCCTCAACCATAGCTGTCTGGTTGAACTCTGCTGCTTTAATATCGGCACGACCAATATTAATACCGCTTTTATTCAGCATAAAAAGCCCTCGTGGTATGGGCATACAATTAATGCTCGACATCAAGTTGTTCAGCACGCTTATATCCAACATGATGGTTTGGTTCCACATCAGCTCAAGAATCACATCCACATCTCGAGTACGTCCCCTCCGGGCGAAACCAACGCAAATAGATTCAAGCAGACCTATCGAGTAGTTGCGATTGGGCACTGATTCCAGAATTTTGATATACTCCTGAAGATCCATGTTGCGTGAATTCGATGCCAGCGCACGAAGAGTAATACCTAATAGCTCTCTATCGATACCTAGTGCTGCTGCTTCGTAAATATGCCGCTCCAATACCAAAACCAGAGACTCCTTTGATTCATGAAAGTGCCGCCCATCAGCCTTTGCAAGTGTGTGATATCTGACCCAAAGCCGTGCGAATATCGAAAAGGCCGCAGAGTATAAATGCGTACTGCGATCTCCCAAGTGCTTCCCTAACACATTCAATACGTTGTCTGCTACAACTAGAGCCAGTGGCACATCTACTGCAGCCGATAGCAGATGCATTCCAGCTCGTCCCTTGTCTGTCGCTAAATCAATCGCCATCTTGACTATATTGGCAACATCTTGGATATTCGAGCTCTTACCAAGTCGTTTAAGAATTGCACGCCAGACACCAGTGGTTTCTCCTGGAGAGTTGACAAGAACCTCAACCACCCACTCAATGTCGGCAATTCGGCGTTTCTTAACGCAATGCAAAACGAATATCTCAAAGACCGAGTATGGCACACTTGCTATCCTATCGGTACGGTGTATATAGCGAAGAAAGTTGCCGCAATCCGCTGTTTCTGCGTTCTCCAGCAAAACCTGACAGTACATTTTAATCACGACCGAATCTATGGGAATGTCATGCTGAACGACCGATGTAATCAACTTGTGAGCATCGTCTAGCATACCGCGCGCTATATAGTACCTGATAAGTGGCGAATACGGCAGCCTATTGTAGTCACACGGCAGAGTACGAAGAAAGTCGAGCATCTGATGGGCAGCAACAAGATCATCTCGTTCAATCAAAAACAACATATACTTTTGCATCGTTAAACCAGGGAGACTGATTTTTCCAGCATCAGATAATGCCAGCCTGGATCGAATATCCTCAAATATGTCTACTGAACGAGCGCGACTAGAACTACGGAGATGCAATCCAAGAACAAATAGCAAAATCTCGACATTATACGGTACGCCGGCGTCTGACAACCTGTCGAACGCCTCTATTGCCATATTCTGATTATTGCATAATGCAATATGTCGGATTAGCTGTGAAAACATCGAAAACGATGGCGTGTATCCTTTATCGACCATGTCCAAGGCACTATGCAGCAGACTTTTAGGCTTTAGGGACCTCGATGAGGCATCAATCTCCAGGGAAAGCTTCATGTTGGCCGTAAAATTGTTTTCCGGAAATCTCTCGAGATTTAACAGCTCACGTCGCTTTTCAGGCTGGTAAATCTTTCGGAGAACCACCTCGTTCCTGGGGAATTTAGAAAGGGATTCCATGACTTGTGGAGCTAATATGTGAGCAAGCTCCAGATCTCCACGTCTCGCAGCGTTTACCATTAGCACGTAGTTCAGCTCATTGTTCGTGTATTGAAGGCGATGGACTAGCTTTCTGGCCAACGAATCGAATAAAACGTTCTGATGCGACAGGTCGTATCCTTTCAGAATACAAATGAAAAACCGGATGCCTGCCGGAATACGCCAGTTAGCAAGGCAAGTAATCACTTTCTGAATGCAGGCACTGCTTTTCAACGAGTCTGTGAACAGCGCACTGGCAGTGGCAAGCTCGCAAAGCATAGAATAGTCAGGTCTAAGTCCAGTCCGACATGCGTCATCGAACAGAGCAAATGCTACATCTGGAAGCTGCACAAGGGTGTACTCCTTGATCATCTTTCCGTACATTGTGCTGTTTGCCTGGCCGGTAGCCACAAGGTTGTTGAATATCGCATGGGCCTCCTTTTGCCGAAAAGAACGTAAAAGCGCAACGCATAGGCTCCAGTCCATGTCTGACGCAGCCCCGCCATGCAGGGCTTTGATGCCTTCCCTATGACAGCGCCTTGAGTGGCCTAGCAACCCGAGCTTTGCGTAAGAAACAATAAGAGATCCATGATAATCTTGGAATAGCCAGGGGTAAGCTTCAGCGTCAAGTTCGATCTGCTTAAGAAGGCCAGCACCCGTTATGCACCCAACCTGACTGCAGTACTCGATCAGAGAAGCAATATACTGGTGTGACAGTTTGGCGTTGGGATCAGACATGCTTGCATCCAAATCCAGCAGATATGCCCGCCATACATGAGCCGTGTCCAGTTTAATTATCCTTTCCTCGAGAATGGTCTGTGCTTTAAACCTCTCTTTGGGAAGTTCGGCTTCTGTAGTTTCCCTGACTCGATTTAAGAACGTAGGTGGCAAACCAGGTAGCTCTTCACGTGCGGGAATTCGTTCTTCAGTCGACTGTACATGGCTGATAGCAATGGAAGCAATAGGCATTTGATATATCAAAGCGCTATCTCTGCGCAAATTAGCTGGCTGCCGACGATGCAATTCCTCGGCGTTGCTACATGCCTGGTTTATAGAGTCAAGCTCGTCCGGAAAAAGAGGTCTCCCGCTGCTGACGCTGTCTACTATACTGGTTATGCGTGCAAGAGCTTCTTTTTTGTCTGGATCGCTAGCAAGCACCTCGATAAGGCGAATTACGGTTTGCGACGACAAAAACCCAGCGCTCCCTTTGGCCTTCACTACCCGTTGATATGTTCCCCAGATCGCCTCTAGATTTGCAAGCGATGCCTCCCGTGTCTGGGTCTGTATATATTCCAGCAAACGCCGCTCTAAGTGCTGGTCGGTGGCTTCAGACGTCGATAGTTTACGCCTGAACGATGTGCAAGCTGATGATATTGATATCGGCTCGCAAACCCATCCTGTGGGAGTGATTGCTGGCAGCAAGAGAAGTCTTTGCTGGATTGATATGACCTCGAGAGAGGATCGCCGCCACCGAGGCATGCTGTTTTTTGTATTGACCCCTAGAACATGTCGTCGTATACGCTGCCAGGCCAACATTTGCGTGAGTGCAGATCGCCCCGGCAATTGGAGAATGCTTTTTCCCTTCCACTGTGTTGCTCTATCTGAAGCACTCTGATATGCATACAAATGTGGCTATTGAGAATTTACAAGACAAGACGCACACTTCCTCGGCGCTATGCTGCTTTCTGAATTAAAAATAGAAAAAAAGGAGAATGAATAGACTAATTGATAACTATAAACATAAAAAGTACATGTATTAATTAGGTAAGGGCGGTGGAAGAAAGAAATGACATTCACTTTAACAGCCCGATAAGCGAAATAAAAAATGACTTTTTTTAGTCTTTTATGACTAGACAAAGGAGTTCCAGATCAATTGATCCGTCGCAGACGATCAGTCTCAAAGAAATTGGCCAGCATGTTGTGATTAAACCAACGCAGTGTTATTAATGTTGGAGGAAATGGAGGCCCGAGATCTACGGGTAGATGAGAAAAGCTCGGGTACTATGACCGTCCAGCGCACGATTGAGTGCGCATTTTTATATCGCCTGGGCCCGTCCTGCATAGCAGTTACAGGGTCTTTTTGTCGCGCTCCGTCGCCAGACACGGGCAGTGCCAGTGCAAGTACAGCATATCCACCCAGATCGCCGCCAGCAGAACGCCAGCAACGCCCAGGCAGCCCTACTGAAAGGGAATCCCACAGACTGGTTTTCTGCCAGAGGCAGAACCCAAAGAGATGCTGAGAGCGGAGCAAAACCCCAGCGCATGGCACAAAGAGTACGCTAAAAGCTCCAGAACCACAGAACGAGCACAAGAATATCCTCGGCTGCGAGGCCAGGCATACGTAAGGAAATCTTATCAAAAGCGTGCCGATGCAAATTTACTGGCTCGGAACTTGATCCGCCGGACACGCGTTGGCAGAGCCGCCAGGGGTTATGGGCAAGAACCTTTGGCGTAGGGAGAGCGAGCCAGCTCACGGTTTGCGAGCTGTAAATCTTTCGGTTCGGCATGCATCTGCTTCCAGGCTTGATGGCTGGAGCAGCGATGGTAGCGAGAAAGAAAGAGGGAAAGAGGGAAAGAGGGATGAGGGAAATCCAAAATAAAAAACTGTGCATTGAATGCATTGAAGGTTGTGGTGAGCCGAGTCCGGGCGAAAAAGAACACCACAGAACAAAAAAGAAAAACAGCGGGATTCTTCCTTCTCCCTAGTTGATTTCAACGTCGCGTAAAAAGGACAAGGCTCGTTGTGATTTGACGTCCGGTTGGGCCCCACTTTGTGGGTTTCCAGCGGTAAGCTTCGCTGGTGTTCCAGCCGTTTCTTTCTGGGCATATATGGAAGCGGCGAGGGTGTTTTTGCTGCACTCTTTCTCTCGGCTCTTTCTTCTCTCCTTTCTTTCTTCTCTGCACCTTTTTAGCATAAATAGGATAACTTTTGTGTTTATATTCTCGACCGCACGCTTTTGTGGGCAGCAGCCATCATCCATCTATCCATCAACCCCTTCTTTTCTCTCTTTTAGCAGCAGCAGCAGCAACAACAACGAAAAAATGAGCGACAACACCGAGACCTTCCACTTTCAGGCTGAGATAGCTCAGCTGATGAGTCTCATCGTCAACGCTGTGT
>JANBOK010000272.1:0-18058 GCA_027595805.1 Coemansia sp. Benny D160-2 | reverse complement strand
CCAGGAGACGCAGCCGACATTTGCGGAGACGCATCCTGTGCTGCCGCCACAGCCTTTGGGCCGCGACGCTTGATGTTCTGAAGCTGCTTCAGCTCGCCGCGCCGAAAATAATAGTGCTTGAACATCCATAGCTGAGCATCACCAAAGATGCCGCCGTATGCCAGGTCGCTGATTTTGTGGAAGCCATACATGTTCAGCTGGCGTACAAAGCTCTGCCAGTTGCCATGCTTGAAGTATGCTGGCAGCACTTGCCGCGCAAACTCAACAGGGTCGGTCACTTTGAAGCTGTCCCCTTCTGCCGACCATGAAATAAGAGCATCTGTGTTCTTGTCTGCCACCATGGCGTACAGCTTCGACACAAAGGCCGCGTGTGTCTTTTGTATCAGCAGCCGCGGCTTTTGTGCTGACAAGGAAGCGCCGGCAGAAGTCTCGGCTTGCTGGTGCTTTTCCAGCAAAGCGGTGGCGGTGGCAGAAGCAGCAGCAGAAGCAGAAGCATCGTCTTTGGCGGATGCAGCCGACACATGAGGTGGTGTTGGTGTGGCAACCATAGCGGCTAGAGAGACTGGGGTGTGCGTGGTACTTTCCTTTTGTACCAAGAGCAGAGTTTAGATGGAGATGCGAGCAAAATAAGATGGCAAGGATGTGCGTGGAGGATAATAAAACGGGAAAAAAAAAAGAATAGACTAGCTGAAGAATATTAATGGAAGGAAAAAGAAAAAAAAGCGATGGCGGCAACCATCAGAGAGAATGTTGTTGTTGTTGCAAAAAAGCCTCATGCTGCCAGCATGCATCCAAAGATCCGTTGAAATTCCATAGAACACGGAACGGGTGGTTGGCATTAATCTCTCACCATGCAGCCTTGTGCGATTTTCTTCTTATTCTGGAGGGACAATCACGGAAGCAATGGAAGGAGTGGAAAAAAAAGGAGAATGAGAGATTTTTTTCTAGCTGGCTGATAAAAAAATTTTGTTTTCCTATTGTTGACATCGCCAGCAAAATGCGAATGACGGGCTTGGGATCTGCATGCGCTGTTTCTCTTTGCCTGCTCAGGTGCACAAACGAAGGCCAAGAAATACTTGTCAAAACAACAGCAGCAGAATCCGCTCCCAAAGTCAAACAGCGAGAGAGAGAGAGAGAGAAACCCAGCTTCACGTTGACGGATGGCAAGATATCGTTCCACAATAGAAGGTGGTCAGAAGCAAACAGTGGGCAATGCTTGTGCTGAGATGGCATCTCTCATCTCTCCATCAACGAGCATATATTCGTAGAGCTAGATGAGACAAAGACGCCAAAGCCATTGGTTCCAACCAGCCAGCTCTTCGGAATAAAAACAACTCAACCTCTGTTTTGCGTGTGTTATCGCCACATATTGCCAGACTCGGGGGACATGCATCTCTCTTCCGTCCACATAGTTTATTTCTCCGATAATCTCTAGAAATGAAACAAAACCCCCCGCCAGCCATAATGCGCAACAATGGACAACTACTAATCGCTGTATGCCTTGCAAACAAGGACAACAAAGCGCCTTACTTGCTTGAGGAATGGACTGTTGTCCGTTGCAGAATACCTCTCTACCCTATTCCACTCACAAAAGTACCCCCCTATTTACCATACACACATTCATCACATATTTTTTGACTGTATGCAGAAAACTAGGCGGACAACCCTGCTACTTGCTGGTGACCAGAAAGAAGAAGCAGGCGTGCTAGACGGGGCTTGTTTATCATGACCACACAGAATTGATACTGGTGGGGAATGGAAGCAGCAGCACCCGCAAACGATATATTATTGGTGCGAGAAGGCCATGGCAATATTGAGTCCGGTGCACCGACTGCCATTGGTTACTGTTTATTGCCAGAGGGGGGTTACCAATCTATTAGCGTCCGGAATTGTGAAAAGTGTTGTTATTGTTGTTGTTGCAAACGTCAACTGGTCTTTTTCGAGCCCGAGAACACGCCCTATTTCCTCCACTTTCGATGTTTTCTGCTGCTTGCATTGTCAATCAACAAATTTCAGCACATGTCTTGATCGTGATTTCTGGTGATTGGCTAGAATGGCAAACACTTTTTTTTCCGTTGGTAAGCGAAAAAAACCACACACGCAGAATAATCAAGTAAGTGGCAGCGATAATAAAGCGCTCAAATGCCCGTCTGTTCTGGCCTTGCTGTTTAAAGAGCCTTCTTTTCCTCCCCACACACGCCGGCATCACCACCATACTTTCCTTTCCTTCCCAGCATCTTTATTAAAACACTATAAAGCCAAAACCACCACCGTTTATTGCACTTTTTGCTTGCAACACCCTCTATCCGACCAATTGATTGTTTTTAAACAAGCCAAACTGTGTGCGCTTGCTTACCTATTGCTTGTTCTTTTGTCTGAATTCAAAGTATTGATGTTTGGGCTTTTCAAGGACCTTCATCACAGCAGCGATAGCCACTACCACCACCACAATACGACAAAACCCATCCCCGAGATCGAAAACGAAAAAGTCAAAGTTCTGGTAAAAACAAAGGCCGAAGCGATCCCTGAGAACACAATAATGCGTGTCAAACCGTGCACCGAAAAGGCAGGGAAAACGGCAGACAACAACATACGAAAGAAGGGCAAGAAGTTTGCCACAAAGGTATGTGCCACGAACACAGCAACACCACTGCCTACTCTTGCTGCTGCCAGTTGTACATGATTACTAACCACGCCCGCCTCTTTATTCGGTGACTGTTTAGGATTCCATGAAAAACATACTTGACAAGGTCAACGAAGCCGAGGACTCGCAGCTGAGTAAAAAGATCCAACGACAGGTAAGGCATTATTACTCTTTGCTCATGCCGTATCATAGCAGCAATTGGTCGGAACATTTATGCACCGAGAAGCCTGCATTACTAATCCATATCTATTGGCTATGCGCGGGAGCTGTGACCTGCTGCTGTTGTTTTTCATTTCATTTCATTTCACTACGCTGTAGCAGTCAATCAAGAAGATGGTTGAAGACAAGAATACCCGCTCGCAGGAGAAGAAGACAAAGAAGGCCAGCCGGCTCGACGAGATAAAAAAGCAATTGCGGCAAGGATACTCTTTGAGCAATCCCACAAAGCCACCATCGCCAAGGCCTCGCACCAAAAAGAGAAAGAACATGGGACGCACGCTCAGCGCCATCAACAAAGAGTGGGATGCGATGGAGAGCAGCGAGGATGGCCCGTCCACCGCCGTCTCCGAGACCAACGACGGCACACCAACCAGTCCAAAGTCTAAGAAGACAGTGACATTTGCCGTCTAGCCCGCCAATTCCACCCGCCGGGTCTCCAGGCACCACCAAATAGTTAGTTAGTTAGTTAGTTAGTTAGTTAGTTAGCTGCGTTATTTTCCTTACCAGCAAGTCCAAGTCTGTTGTTACATATATTTTATGCTTATTCATCTTTCAAATGCCCGTTGGTAAAATACACGTTTTGCCAATTGCTCGTCAAGTCCAAGCCTGCATCTTCGGCAAAGCAGCTGATCTGCCCAATCAAACCAGTTGATAATTCCTCACGCTCTCTCGGATCAGAAAAATGACGTGGAGTGCCAGCAATGGAACAATGACCTTAATTGGCTGGAACAATGTACTGGAACGGCACAGTTCGATACTGTTAGGTGTTTTCAGCGCAGCATGCCTTTGTCTCTAGCCTCTCTCTGCATCAGCGCAAAGAAATTATTTCAACAAACGACAACACAAAAACCATTTTGTGCGCATATATTTTTGTTTTCACTGCTTTGTTTACTTTTTACCTCTCCCTCTTTCCTTTTCACTCTCGGTTTTCTTTTTTCTTTCTTTCTTTTTTCTTTTTCCATTATCCAGTCTATCTAAAGTGTTCTACTGTTTACTCCGCCTCTCTTGATTCCATTTATTCTGGCTGACTGAGATAGAAAATGCTTTTTAACTTTAAGCTTGTCGCTGCAGCCACAGTTGCTGCCGCACTTGCCACCGTCTCTGTTGCGACTGACAGCGACTCTGGCGTGGTTGACCTGACAGCCAAGAACTTTAAGAAGATCGTGGATGGGTCCAAGGATGTGCTTGTAAAGTTCTACGCCCCCTGGTGCGGCCACTGCAAGAGCATGGCCGACGACTACAAGGAGCTTGCCAAGGGATACGAGCACGCGGACGAGGTCGTTATTGCAGAGGTTGATGGCGACAAGCACCGCGATCTGGGCAACAAGTTTGGAATCAAGGGCTTCCCGACCCTCAAGTTCTTTGCCAAAGGTGCGGATGTGGAAAAGCCAGAGGACTACACTGGCGGACGCGATCTGGACTCTCTGACTAGCTTTGTTCGCGAGAAGACCAGCGTTGCTTCGCGTATCAAGAAGCCCATCTCCTATGTGGCTGAATTCAACTACGAAAAGTTCAAGAGCGTTGCTCATGACGAGACCAAGTTTACGCTTGTCGAGTTCTTTGCGCCCTGGTGCGGCCATTGCAAGAATCTTGCGCCAATCTACGCAAAGCTTGCCGAGGTGTTCCAGAACGACGAGAATGTTGTTATTGCCAGCTACGATGCCAGCGATGACGCCGAGATCAAGAAGGAGGTTACGATTCCCGGATTCCCAACCATCGTTGCCTTCCCTGCTGGCAAGGACGCCGAGAAGATTGAGTACGAGGGTGGCCGCACTCTCGAGGATCTGGTTGCCTTTGTCAACAAGCACGCAGGCACCCAGCGCACCACGCAGGGCTTCCTTGACCAGAGCGCCGGACGGCTGGAGACACTCGATGCTATTGCGCGCAAGTACATTGCAGCGTCAAAGGCCCAGCGCACAAAGCTGATCAGCAAGGCCAAGGATGCGGCCGACAAGGTCAAGGACAAGACGCAGGCCAAGTTTGCAAAGTACTACGTCAAGGTTATGGAGAAGATGAACTCTGCTTCGGACTTTGCCACCAAGGAGGCCGAGCGCCTAACCGGCATCATCAAGAGCGGCGCAGTTAGTGCAGGCAAGCTTGATGGCTTCACAATCCGCAAGAACGTCCTCAACGTCTTCCTGGGCAAGTCCAGCGACGAGGCTGCTGGCGAAAAGGAGGTTGAGGAGAAGGCCGACCGTCCAAAGGACGAGCTCTAAGCAGTGTACTGGTTGTGTCCATTCTGCTGCCTTCCTTTTCTTGCAAGTGACATTTCCCCCCTGTGTTTCTTTCTTTTCGTTCCATAAATAAAACGATCCACAATCATATTACGAGGTCTTTGCTGAGGATATTGAGGCGATGCTATAATTGCGTTCTGGTCTCTGTGGATATTTCTTATGACTTTGTCTTGATCGTGGTAAAGATAAAAACCCAGTTTTAGAAGCTAGAGATGCCAAAGCCTGGAGAGATATGCTGGGCGAGAAACGCCAGACCAGCTAGCCGTGGGGCGGGAGAATGGCCATAACCAACACAGATATTGTGTAGACGTCTGAATAACGTAAAATGCAATACAAAGCCGAGACGCTTTTCGTTTTTGTCTTTTTTTCCTCCACATGGTGCATCACTCTGTCAGGGTTTGGTTTCTTTGTTTCATTTCACGCAAGTAGTTTTAATATATCTATTTACTATATAAAAGAACGCAGCTAGATACTCTGGCCGGTATCTCCTGGACTCTCCCCAACACAAACGTGCATGCTGATTGCTGCTATAAGCGCCGGAACCCTCGGAAGAGCATTATTACCGACAGCCAAACACACTGGCAGCTGTTTCTATTCACAACTAAACAAGCCAAGAAGGATGGAGACAGAGGAGCATTGTACCGCAGAGCGCAAGGCAGAGATCGCAGGCAGTGTGGCGGAGATCAACGCGATCGTGGAGCAGAAAAAGATGCTTAGAAGCGGGAGTCGAGGATCACGACTTGTGGCAGTCAGCAAGTACAAGCCAGCGTCGGATATACGGGCGGCATACGAAGCGGGACAGCGCCATTTTGGCGAGAACTACGTGCAGGAGCTGGCCGAGAAGGCACACGCACTGCCCACGGACATCCAATGGCACTTTATCGGGCGTCTACAGAGCAACAAGTGCAAGATACTGGCAGCCAACCCGAATCTGTGGGCAGTCGAGACGATCGAGGACGTCGGGAAGGCGCAGAAGCTGGACGATGCGTGGAGGGCCGCCGGGTACTCGCATCCGCTTAACGTGTATGTGCAGATCAATACCAGCAAGGAGGAGAACAAGGGCGGTGCGGAGATAGGTGATGCCGAGACGGTTGTGCGCGGTATCGTTGACTCGTGTAGGAATCTCCGGGTGCTTGGACTCATGACTATCGGATCCGTTGAGGGGTCGAGCCAGCGGCCAAACCCGGACTTTTTGGCCCTGGTGAAGCTGCGCGACGAGCTTGAGGCGAAGCTCGGTATCGAGTTGGAGCTGAGCATGGGCATGTCCGACGACTTTGAGCATGCCCTGGATCTTGGCTCCAACAATGTGCGTGTTGGATCCAGGATATTCGGAGGCCGCCCGCCAAAGAACTAGCGGCGATGACGATATTATTGTTGCTTTTTGCTAGTTTCTGGTTCAGATCTTTTATTGGGAGAGATGGCTGTGTTTGCTTGTTTAACTATTTGATCATTGAAGCCGCTTTGGCACCGATCTGGATACGGATAATGACGAGAGCAGAATCCGACACAGAGCGTGCCGAAAAAGGACCAGAAAGACATTGCTTCTGCTGGGCCGATTCCCCGCCGATTGGCCCAAATCCGCGAAAAAGGAAAATGTTGGAACACAGCCCAGCGGTGCCGCACGTGCAAGGACCCAGGATTTGCAGCCAGATAGCGGCAGACAATCAGCGGCATGCACCCGAACAGAACAGGCAACCCTGTGCCGTCATCCTCCAATCCACACTTGAGAAGCCGTCTCAATCAGGACAGGACAAAGAACGAACCCCCCCATCTCTCTGCCACTTTCTCTTTCTCGCTCTTTGGCGTTTCACAAGCCAAGGCCGAGAAAGCGAAAGAAAAAAGTGCGACTGTATCAGATTTTGATCGATGGGACGACGAAGCGCTTGTGCGTGTGGAGAGACCAAACCAGACAGTGGAAAAGGTGGCTTCTTTCCTCCTCCCCCTCTCTCCTGCGCTCGTTTGGTTCTCTCTACCACAACGACATTCGAAATATCCTTACTCTAGTACCATATATCTACCCGGGGCTTTCTATTGATCTTTTCTGCAATAGTCTTATTATACTCGAGACACCAAGCACGCAAAAGACGTCATCAATCGCGTTTTAATACGTATTCCAGCACCGAACATCAACCACAGAGTCCCTCTTTTTTAGATCTCAATAGCGATGGATAGAAACCCAAGGTAAAATGAAGAGGAGTCTTTCAGCAGTAGCCAAACGCCATATCGTCTTGTTGTCCTGCTCTGTGTTGTATAATGGAAACATTGTTGCTTGAGAAGAGCTGCCTGCACGTTTAGATTGCATGCAAAGCGCATTCTGGCGCCTGCTGTATATTGTATGTCGCTTGTTGCCGCGTTGATGCCACAGACACGCAACCTCCATCGTCGATGAGCTTTTGTGTATGGCTTGCGAATACCGCTTGATGTTTGCTCCTTCTGTCTGGCAAACGTGTTTCTCCTGGGCCGGGGACACGAGTGCTGGATACTGTGCGGCTTCTTGCCACGTCCATTGTTCCGCCTTGCTGTCTTTTCCCTTCTTTCTACGCAGCCTGCAGCAGCAGCAAACAGAGCTGATGTGGTTGATGAACCCTTATCTGGGGTAAAGAAAGAGAGAGAAGGAAGGGAGGGGAGATCCCGTCTTGTTCTGGTGCAATCCTGCGTCATCGCTAGCTTCCTTTTTTTCCCCTTTGCTGCACTTTGCAATGAGGATGTCCGTAACCAGCTCTGAGCGGCAAACCGCCATGTCCTGCAGGAAAAAGAAACCACAGACCTTTCTTTTCTAGAGATATTGGGCGGATCAGGTGTGTGCTGGTGAAGACCCTGCCGCATAGCCTCGAATGCCAGTTTGTTGCGCACCAGCACGCAACAGACACATGTCCTTCTCCATTCGTCCTCACTCTCTTGATATCCATTCCTCTTCTTCTGCTCTGTCATGGTGCTTTCCTTGAAGTGCATATTATCGCATGCTTCCTTCGGAGATGCACAAGCAAGGTCTGTCTGGCTATCATCGGCATCAGCAGCCACATGATCTGTCTTTGCACAGCAAGGGATGGCCGCAGATAGCAAGAGAGATTCAATGACGACAGCGCAGGGCGACGTCAGAGAATGAGTCTGAAAAAGAAGAAGAAGAGGAGGAAAAGGGTGGTTCTATCGCCCGACTCTTTCTTGTATAAAAGCCTGGCCGACCTCTCTGCGCTGATATCCACCTCCGCCTGTCCGTTCTTGTTTCCTTCTTCTCCCACCTTTATCTTCTGCTCACACACACTACCGCAACCAGCAACACCACCATTAGCAAGAACACATCTATTGATTCCTTCGTTTATCCCTCTCCTTCCAGCGTGAATCGGCCAGCAGGCAAGGATCCACACCAAACACACAATACTAACTAACAAACAAACCACATCCTGACAATGTCGCACTACAACGGAAGCGGGTACTTTAGCTCGACGATTCCGCTGAGCACGGCCAAGGCCACGACGCCCGGCGTTCCCGACGCAAATGTTCCGGCAACGAAGCCAGCAGCGCTCAAGCGCGTGGTGTCAGGCAACGCACTTAAGGAGCTGCTTGCCGGCGGACACGCAAGCACGCAGCCAAAGACGCCGTCAAAGGAGGACGGCGAGTTCCGCGACTACTCGCACCACGAAATAGCGCGCGACGTAGCGACGATCAAGAACTCGGTGGTGATGCACCTGGCAGCCACATTCCTGCGCACTCCGTCAAGCACCGATTCGGCTCACGCCTACCTTGCCAGCGCGTTCTCTGTGCGCGACCGACTGCTGCAGCGCTGGAATCTGACCAACGAGTACCACGACAAGATTGGCGCCAAGCGCGTGTACTACATGTCGCTGGAGTTCCTGATAGGTCGCACCTTTGACAACGCGCTGCTGGCACTGGGGCTGCGCGGCGAGTACGCCAATGTGCTTGGCGATGTCGGGTTCCGTCTGGAGGACGTTATTGACGAGGAGCGCGATGCAGCGCTCGGCAACGGCGGCCTGGGCCGGCTGGCGGCGTGCTACGTTGACTCGATGGCATGCTCCAACTACCCCGGGTGGGGCTACGGCCTGCGGTACAAGTACGGGATGTTCCAGCAGCAGATCATCAACGGATACCAGGTGGAGGTTCCGGACTGCTGGCTGGACTCGCCCAATCCGTGGGAGTTCCCGCGTCCCGACGTCACGTATCCCGTCAAGTTCTACGGACACCTTGTGCGCGACCCCGACAGCAGCCACCGCTTCAAGTGGGAGAGCGACGTCGTCTACGATGCAATGGCCTTTGACGTACCGGTTCCGGGGTACGGAACCACCAACGTCGGCAACATCCGGCTCTGGAGCTGCAAGACCAACTCGCTGTTCGATCTCAACAAGTTCAACGCCGGCGACTACCAAGGCGCGACGGGCGGACAGGTGGCAGCGCAGATCCTGACGGACGTGCTGTATCCGAACGACAACACCAACGAGGGCAAGGAGCTGCGACTGCGGCAGGAGTATCTGTTCTGCAGCGCCACGCTGCAGGACATCCTTGCGCGGTTCAAGCGCAGCGGACGGCCGCTGAGCGAGCTGCCGGAGCTGGCGGCGATCCAGCTCAACGACACGCACCCGACGCTGGGCATTCCGGAGCTGATGCGGCTGCTGCTTGACGAGGAGGGCGTGGCGTGGGACGAGGCGTGGGATATCACCACGCGCACGTTCGCCTTCACCAACCACACCGTGCTGCCCGAGGCCATGGAGAAGTGGCCCGTGCCGATGCTTGACAAGATTCTGCCGCGCCACATGGGCATCATCTACGACATCAATCTGTACTTCCTCCAGAGCGTCGAGAAGCAGGTGCCGGACGATCGCGATCTGCTGCGCCGGATCTCGATCATCGAGGAGTCCAACCCGCAGCAGGTGCGCATGGCGTATCTGGCATGTGTTGGATCGCACAAGGTCAACGGCGTGGCGGCCATCCACTCGGATATCATCAAGCAGTCGACGTTCAAGGACTTTGTCACCGTGCAGGGCGCAGACAAGTTCATCAACAAGACAAACGGCGTGTCGCCCAGACGCTGGATGAACGAGTGCAATCCTGACATGAGCCGCCTGATCAGCGAGGCCGTCGGCGATGTGTCGTGGATCAACGATCTCTCCAAGCTCAGCGCACTAGAGTCCTGCGTGGACGACACCGACTTCCGCGCGCGCTGGTGGGACGCCAAGCAGAAGAACAAGAAGCGGCTTGCTGACTATATCCTGGCAACCACCGGCATCCACGTCAGCCCCGATGCGCTGTTTGATGTGCAGGTCAAGCGCATCCACGAGTACAAGCGCCAGCTGATGAACATCCTGGGCGTCATCCACCGCTATTACCGTCTGAAGGAGATGGCGCCCGAGGAGCGTGCAAAGGAGCTGCATCGTGTGGTGATCTTTGCCGGCAAGGCTGCGGCTGGCTACTGGGTGGCCAAGCAGGTGATCAAGCTGATCAACGCGGTGGCTGAAACCGTCAACAATGACGAGGAGATTGGCGATGTGCTGAAGGTTGTGTTTATCCCCGACTACAGCGTCAGCGCCGCCGAGTACATTATCCCTGCAAGCGACATCTCGCAGCACATCTCGACGGCCGGTACCGAGGCCTCGGGCACGTCTAACATGAAGTTCGTGCTGAACGGCGGCATTATTCTGGGCACAGTCGATGGCGCCAACATTGAGATTGGCGAGGAGGTCGGCGAGGACCAGATCTTCTTCTTCGGCTGCCTCGCCCATGAGGTCGAGGACTTTAGACACTATCTGCGGTTCCATCAGCCCAAGCCAGACCACGCGCTGCAGGCTGCGTTTGACATGATCCAGCGCGGCACGTTTGGCGACGCCCATATCTTCCAGTCGCTGATCGACTCTATCGTGCGCGGCGGCGACGTCTATCTGCTGTCGGTTGACTTCCCGTCGTACCTCGTGGCCCACGAGGCCGTTGAGGCGTCCTACCGCAAGCGCGACGCCTGGGTGACAAAGTCCATTCTCTCGGTTGCGCGCATGGCCAAGTTCTCTTCCGACCGCTCTATCCAGGAGTACGCCGAGGAGGTCTGGAACATTGAGCCCGTGCCCGTGCAAGGATGCAGCATTTAAACCTGGCTGAATTGTCTTGGTTTTCTATTTTCTTCTTTCCCGTTATTTTTCCTCCAACAAAGCCCTGATTTTAAGTTTCATGCTTTTCCTTATCCCGCCCACTGAAGCCCAGAGTGGAGAGCGGATTCGGATTATCATCAGAATATGAGTCAGTGGAATATCCACTTTGCGCGCGCCTGATTACTAATAAAACATCCAAGCCTTGTCTCGCCTGGATTCAGGCAAATTTATCTTTTATCTTGCCCCTTTCTCACCACCCGGGGCCTTTGGATCCCGTTGGCTACCTGATTAGAAAGTAGCGTCATAAAAAAAGCCAGTGAGAGCTTTTGCTGCGCACAAACATCATCATCCCATCAGATGACGACGGATGCCAGCCGGGTTTTGATTCCTGTCTTCTTGACTCACGCCAAAAAACATGACACTGCGGCCTAGAACGGATTTTGACGCTGGACAGAAGGAAGGAAGGGGTGTTTGTTGTGGTTGTATGACAACAGCGACAGCGACAACAACAATCGGGAGCAGCAGCGGACATGGGTTTTTTTGTTTTATTTCATTTGATTTATTGTTTTGATGTTGTCCCACTGCCAGCAAACAAAGCACAGCGAACGCACAGAAGCACAGACCAAAAAACACAGCACAGCACAAAGCAAAAGCAAGCAAAATGCCGCTCAGCCTCGTATTTCCATAATCCTCCTCTTCCTTCCTTTGGCCCAGACTTTCTTGCTTTTGCTAAGGTGCTTGGTTTGCCTTTCTGTGGGCCAGAAGCAGAACATGCAGCACAGAGTCAAAATTAGGCGGATGTGGAATGAGCCCAGACAAGGTCATTCATTTTCAGAAGCTTCGGTCACTCAATCAATCAATCATTCAATCAATCACATTTTTGCCTTTGGCCTGACAAACACACGCGCAAATCACGAAACAAGACAGGCAGAGCCCACTCGCCTATGAATAGAAAAAGAAAAGAAGAAAGGCGAAGCACACAGAAAAACGGGGGGAGAGGGAAGCGCAAAGAAAGCAGATTGGCTTTCTTTTCTTGCTTACGCCTCCGTTTCCTCCCCCCTTTTTAACCCGCCGTCTTGGCCAACTGAATTTTTGCTCTCATGGCCTTCTTTTTATGGCTGGTCTTTCTTTTTCTCTTTTTCTCTTTTCTCTTCCTTTTTTCCTTGGTTTTTTAATTCACACTATTTTCCACATTTTCTTTTTCCCCCCTGCTCTTTTCCATTCAATACACGGGGAGCTTTTTTTGCGTGTTGCTAGACTTGCGTCGTCCTGCCTCTTCTTCTTCTTTCTTTCTTATTACACTTTACTACTTGCTAAAAGATGGAAAAGAATCCCGATTCTCATCAGCCTAGATTCTGCACTAAGGGCTGTGGTTTCTACGGCGACCCACTTCGCAACGACATGTGCTCGCTCTGCTACAGCAAATCCAAACCAGGTATGTGTTGGTGCACTTGTGCTTATTAAGCGCCTTTCCTTTTATTCTTGTTTTTCTCTCTCTCTGGAATGTGCCGACAGATGTTGGCAACATGTGTGTATGTGGGTAGCTCCGCACACTATACTGCGCGACACATACTCTTTTCTCTCGCTGCTGGCTTTTTATTAGCGTGGCGGTGTTGCTGTCTTTTTTTGGTATGTGTTGCTTCCTTTCCTCTGCAATATCCTCCTGCCTTGGCTAAGCACATTGCTGGCTTGTGGGGAGGGAGTGGAGGCGGGAAGCTGCGCTGTGTGGGCTTATGATATGCAGTGGGGAGGCCTAGAAGCGAGCGGCACTTGCCACGCCTGCGTTTTCCCCCGCCATCGTATCTGCGCATTTCTTTGGCTCGACTCTTTTTGACCCCTGATGAACCTGGCTGCCTGTAGCATATCCCACTCCATGCGTGTCTCTGTAGGTTGGGAAATGGAGACATCCATGCATGTCTTGCGTTGGCGTCTGGCTACTCCAGCCCTTTTTCCCCTCCTCATTCATCGTTGCTGCTCATGTGAGCGGGAAGGCGTGTGTGGACTGCCAACTTCCATAGTCATTTGCTGCCTTCTCCTCGTCCCCCCCAAAAAAAGCATCAACAATAAAGGCTGAGGCATATATTCCGCCTTGTTTCTTTTTCGTCTCAGTCGGGTTGACAGTAGCTGACTATGTGCAAGTGTTCTGTGAGCTGCCGCTGCCGCTGCTGCTGCTGGAGATTGTTGCGGCCTTTCCAAGATGCATATATTCAACTTCTCTTTCATTCTTTCCCCAACGTATACTGGCGTTGTTTGCACAAAGAGTTTGTTGCTTTTTGAAAGGGCTGGCATGACACATCCGTGCAGTTGTACTGATAGAGTTTGCGTTTCCTTTTCTCTTTCTGCTGTGCATTATGCTAACTGCATCCCGTGGTTTCTATTTCTGTCTTGCTGTCCGTTTATTAGATGTCAATCAACCTACAAAAGCCACTGCTGCCGCCACCGCTATCGAAGTAAAGGCGTCTGCTCCTGCTCCCATTTCGGTTACTTGTGCATCTGGCTCTGGAGCTCCTACCGTAACTGCTTCCGCCGCCGCTGCAGCTGCTACTACTGGCGCGGACGTTGCCTCGTCTTCTGCAGGTGCAACCAACACAGAGCCTGTCGGTTCCCAGCAACACCAACTACAGGTAGAGCACCGCGCTGCTGAGAGCGAGATTGATACTGCCATACCCGCCGCAGCAGGCATTTCCGGTTCGGCGCCATGCACCACCGCTGTGCTTCCTCCTTCGCCGCACGCCTCTTCTGTAGCCAGCGCCAGCCCCTCAATCCCCAGCAGAAAAGCACCAAAGAAGGGCCGCTGCTTTGAGTGCAATGCGCGCGTTGCTCTTGTCAAGCAGACCACCAACAGATGCCGCTGCGACTATGTGTTCTGCGATTCGCACCGCTTCCCCGACCAGCACGAATGCAAGTTTGATTTCAAAGAGTCCGATCGAAAGGGGCTTGAGATAAACAACCCGAAGCTCAATGCAAAGCCAAGGGGTGGTCGCAGCTTCACGCGTATTGATTGAAAAGAGAGGTGAGAGAAAGGTCAGATTTGAGAGTTTCCTGGTCTTCTTGACACCACTTGCTTTCTCTCCTTCTCCCCCTTTTTCTTGCTCTACAGCCAAGCAGAAGCAGAAGCGAAGCAGCATCCCACGTCTAGTGGCAAGGAGAGAAAAAGAAAGAGCGCTTTTCTCCATCTTTTGCTGCTTGCTCTTCTTGCTCCACCCACCAAACCCACACCACCACCACCACTTATCCACATCTAACCCACCAAACCCACCTCATATAATTATTTTGTTGTACCTCCTTTTCTCCCCCGTTCTTTCTTCTTTCTCTCTTTGCTCTGGTGCTCTGGCAATGCAGCGCAAGATGTAGTTTGCAAATGTTGCCTCTTGCCATTCATCTTTCTGCTGTGTCAGAGCAAACCAGACTATTCCTTTTTTTGTTTTTCTTAGCCTTTTTGTTTTCTTTCTTTTCTTACTATTCTGTTCTTTTATTGCATTTTTGAATGTAAAATTCGCTTAGATAAACGAACGGCGTGCTGTGCTTGTTTATGAAAAGCTGTGAAATGGAAATTTTGTTTGCTCCGCGTTCCTGATGCAAATAGTGATCCGCTCAAAAACGCTTCCACTCAAACACAAACGTTAGCCCAGCGCATACTGCGTTTTCCGAGTTTTTCTTTTCTGTTGCTTCCGGGGGTTTCTTATTTTACTTTATTTTATTTTATTCTTATTATTGTTTCTTTTCTGCTTTATTATCAGTGCGATTTTAATGTATATACTAGCATCTCCGTTGCATTCAAAGTTGCGAATAGTTTCTTATTTTATGCTTTTACTCTATTGTATTTTTTCCCATTCAGCTTTCGATTTTTGCGTTTTGTAACTTGGAATGGTATGTTAAGCGATGGAAGAGGGGTTTGTGGTTGCTATACACGAGGCAGCAGGCATAACGCGGTGTACTGAATTACAAAGGGGGCATTGCAATAAAGCGTGCATGCCGATTTTTCTCGTGTTTTTGCTATTATTTCTATGGACATTTGCTCAACTCTAGGAGGACGGAAATGCAAGGCCAAGCACGGTGCATTCGGGACGAAAACAAAACGAAATATCCATTCCCACAGCACGGCCGTTTGAGGATGGAGACGACAGGAATGAGTTCCAAGAAGAACGGGCGTCGTCGATTCCGATGCGGAGAAAGGCGATAGACGCGCTTTTGGCAGGGGCAGGGAGGCCAAAGACATCGTCGGGAGCACCGGCACGAAAGCTGACAGGACGCACAAAGGCGTTTGAAAGAAACACGGTGTACGGCCGGCTGAATCTTTCCTCGTTGTCGCCGTCGGGGGCGGCCGTGCTGGAGGCTACGGATCCTTCGCGGCCGCGCTCCACCAGCAACCACAGCTGGACAATCCCCGCGGTATCGACTACGCAACGGACGTTTTCTGGCGCGGCGGGTTTGGCGAGGGCCCGCGTGGCACGTTCGCTGGAGCTCATACCGAGTACGAGCAGACGCAGAGCCGGGAAGCCGCCGGGCCCTGTGACGCATATCGAGTCGGACAACAGTTCCGGGGACGAAAAGGCCTCAGCGGTCCCGAATGGCCGGCAGCATAAGCCGGTGGTGCGGAGTCGGGTTCCCGACGAGGTGGCCATGGTGGTGGCGTCATCATCAAGGCGCGACCAAAAGAAGCCGCAGTCCACGCAGGCGGCTGTTGAGGAGATGGAGGCGCTGCTGCTGGGCAAAGCGGTGGCGGATGTACAAAAGGACAGCGTGGATGCGCAATCGCGACCCAAACAGCCGCCGCCACCACAGTCGTCGCTGGTCCGTACTGCAGACGGCTCTGGTAGCCTGAAGAGGAAAATCGATGGGTTTGAAGCACTGTACACCACACCAGAGAAGCAGCAGCAGCGGTTGGCGACGCTGAGCAAGCCGGCGCCAAGGTCCGCGGTGTCGCCGTTGGCGGACAGAAGGCGCAAAACGACGTTCCACGACATGCATCCTGCGCGCAGCAGCAACCTGCTTTCAGAGGCAGCATCTACATCAGCGCCTGGTGGTGATCTCGAGAGAAGAGCAAGAGTTATCGATTGTCTGCAGCCAAGGGCACACAAGCCCGGGGTTGGCAAGGAGGAAAGGGAGGAAGGCGAGAGCAAAGGGGTCGATGCCAAGTCGGATGCAGCGGCAACAGCATCGCCAAAGACACCGCTGACCAGCCCTTTCTTCGCGTCACATCGTTCGCGCACACGCGCAGCCGAGGACTATGCGGCATCGGCGGGGGAACCGCATCGGCGACAAAGACCGGCAGCAGCGACGGCGAAGCGGAAAACGGCAGGAGCGGGTGGGCCGAAGGCAGAGAACGGGCGGTTTCCACAGAAAACAGTGCAGCTTTCGGGAGTGCAGATTGGAAAGTACACGAAGCTGGATACCGAGAGCCACACACGCAAGGTGGCCACCAGTCTGAAGCTGACCATCAACTATGTGCAGCGGTGTCTGGTGGTTGGCGGAATCAAGGACGGGGACGAGCACTTGCGCGTGGATGGCGCTGACATTGCGTCGATTGGGCTTGCCACCCACGACGATGTGGCCGTCATGCGGGTGGTTCCTACCGGCACCATGGAGAACCTGTTCGATCCGCAGGTGTTTGATCCGACCAGCAGTGACGAGGAGCTGACGCTTATCGTGATGTGCTGGCGGATCCTGACAAAGGGCGATGCCCTGGCTGTGGCCAGACTCGGGTCTGTGTTCAACGACAGCGGCCAGGTGTCTGCACTCGACAGGGCGGGGCATGACAAGTATGCCGCCGAGCTCAACAAGCCGCAGAGCATCGATCTCATATCGTCGTCGGACGAGGAAGAAAAAGGCAGAGAAGCTGACGAAGCAGCAGCGAAGGAAAGCCAGCCGCGGCGCTCTGCTGATGATGCGAAGCCGCGGGAGGAGACTACGGCATATTGGTCATCGGTTGGCGTGGCTGGCGGACGAGGCCAGACAGCCGGGAAGCCAAGCCCAGGTGGCAGCAGCAAAGAGGATGTGCGTGGCGGTAGTGTGAAGGACAAGGCGGTTGGCGATGATTCCAACGATCAGTGGAATCCGCAGTCTCTTTTGGACGACAAGCGCAGGATCCCGGCAGCAGCAGCAGGAGCGGGAGATGCGGGAAGGTACCGGCTGCGCAGGAAAACAACGGCCGGGCCCATGTACTCTGTGGACGACGACTCCGACTCCGACTCCGACTTCGTCAAGCCGGAAATGAGGGCGTTCAGCCCCGAGGACTACAGGCTGCGCTTCGAGTATCCGCGGGGCGGGCCCAAGGCAATCCCGGTCACCGGGGCGGACATATCGCGTCTGTACAGCGGCGAGTTCCTCAACGACACAATCATCGAGTTCTATCTGCGATACATCGGGGAGGGCATGCGGAAGAGCGACCCGGAGCTGTATGAGCAGTGCTTCTTTTTCAACTCGTTTTTCTTCAAGAAGCTGTCGCAGCGCGCAAAGGCATCTTCTGTTGCTGCTGGTACCGGCGGGACTTCAGCGAAGACGCCGGCGACGAATGCGGATCCGGATCCGAGTCGGTCTGCAGCTCCAGCCAATCCGGTGGAGGCGGTGTACAAGCAGCTGAAGAAATGGACGGCCAATGTCGAGCTGTTTGAGAAGAAGTACATATTTGTTCCGATCAACGAGAACCTCCACTGGTACCTGGCCATCATTGTCAACCCAAAGGAGATGATATCGAAAGGCAGCATTGGCAGCGCTGCGGGTGGCGAAGGCGGTGGAGACGACACAAAGACAGAGGAGGCGCCGGAGGAGGCGGGTGGAGCTAGTGGCCAGCCCCATGAGGATGGAGGAGAGCGCGGTCTGGCCGGCTCGAGCAATGGCGGAGGACTGGACATGTTTTTCTCCACGTACTC
>JANBOK010000271.1:0-18176 GCA_027595805.1 Coemansia sp. Benny D160-2 | reverse complement strand
AATGTTGCTGGCTAACTTCTTCATACCAACTTGACCAGTACACCACCCCATTCACCTTGTCTCGTTTTTTTAATGGTCTTACCTTTCCATTCTACAGCCAAGGTACTCCTTCGAGATGTGCTTGCACTTTTTGTTGCTCCCGTTCTTCGTCCGCAGGCACTCGAGGTACCTGGCCATGACGCTCTTGCACTCGCCGTCGTGGTCGAGGGGGAAGCTGCCCCGGTCCGGCGGGGTTGTTCGGATAAGCGGCGGAGCAGGGCCGCCAAAACTCATCGTCGCTAGGACAAAAGAAAAGATAAAGATAGTTTGAGTAGATGGAATATGTATGAGTGGACGGAATGTACTAATAGATACGCGAGTTTAATAAAGCAAAAAAAAAAAGAAGCAAAATTTCTCTTTTTCCCTCGGTCCATATCGTTCGTTTCTTGATAAAAAAAAAGGGGGTATTGCCCAATAACGCGGGTTTGGATCATGTTAATAAAGAAAGTTATGGTTGGCTAGTTAGGCTATCTACGGAGAGGGGAGGAGTGCTCGATGTTTTTTTCATACTACGTCGCACCACCGCTGGGTTTGGTCTTTCTCTTTTTCCTCTTCAGCAACGCGCCGCTACCAGCAGGAACAATGAACCTGGCGGTACCGGCAGTGGCAGTGCCGGCGGCGGCGGTGGCGGCGGTAGTAGCAGAGCTGCTTCTCTCGGGGACCTGGATCTTGTTGGAGATCTTCTGGAACTTGGCAACGAAGAAGCCGTCCATGTTGTGGGTGTGCGGGAAGAAGCGGCGGGTGAGGGCCAGCGAGCTATGGAAGTCCTTTCCGCGGAAGCTGGTGAAGCCGGGGCGGCCGAAATCAAGCCCCGTGGAGACCAGCCTGACGTTGGGCCGTTTCCTCAGCGCATAGTTGACCACGGCCTCGTCCTCCTCCACGGTGACAGAGCAGGTGGAGTAGACGATGAAGCCGCCGGTCGGGGACGCGGCGTTGGCGGAGTCGATGGCCGAGAGGACCAGCTCCTTCTGCAGATGCGTCAGCATGCGGAAGTCGTCGTCCGACTTGTTGGTTTTGACCGAGGCGTCCTTGGAGATGACGCCGGTGCCGCTGCACGGCGCATCGAGCAGCACGCGGTCGAAGCCGCCCATGATCTTGGGGAACTCGCGCCCATCGTAGTTGCTCACAAGCGTGTTGGTGATGCCCAGCCGATGGACGTTGGCCACCAGCGCCTTCTCGCGCTCGCGGTTGGCGTCGTTGGCCACCACAAGCCCGGTGTTCTTCATCAGCGCCGCGCAGTACGTGGTCTTGCCGCCGGGCGCCGCCGACATGTCGAGCACCTTCTCGTTCTCCTGCGGCGCCAGCGCTACCACCGGCAGGAACGACGATGCCGCCTGGATCATGTAGTGCCCGGCCATGTACTCGGGCGTTGCGCCGATCGGCACGGGCGCATCGAAGATGGTCAGCCCGACCTTGGTCCACTTGCCGATCGGATCCAGGTTGGCGCCGCGGTTGATCAGCGCCTGCGCAAGGTCGCGTCGCCGCGTCTTCAGCGTATTGGTGCGGATGGTCACGGGGCGCGGCACCTCGTTGGCCTCGAAGAACTCGACGGCCTCGGCCACCGGGAACAGCTGCAGCAGCTTGGTCATCAGATAGTCGTTGTAGCCGTAGTAGTGGCACAGATCGCGCTTCAGCTGCTCCGTGTAGTCGTTGCGCGACCGCTCGGGGTCGCGCAGCTGTGCAAAGTTGTTGAGCACGCGGATGATCTCCTGGATCCGCAGCTGCACCAGCGGCAGGTCGGGCGGCGCCTCGGTCTCGGCCGCCACCTGCTCCTCCGTCGGCAGCGCAAACAGCTCGCGCTCGCCGTCCGCCACGGCGGCCTTGGCGTCGGCCTGCTCCATCTCGGCCATCTCGACGTCCTCGGCCCGCTGCGCGTCGAGCATCCGCGACCGCCGCTCCATGTCGCGGAACGTCATGGCTGCATCGCCGTCGGCACCATCCATGCTATCGTCGTCGGTGCCGATCTCGTCGTAGGACTCGAATCCGTCCTCCGACCCCGAGCTGTCGCCCAGGAGGTCGAGGGCCCCGGGTCCCGGCTCCTGCGCAGTAACCATTTCCTCAGCACTGTCGAACTCGTCCGTCGACCCATCCAGCTCGGACCCGGACCCGGCGCCATCCAACTCGGAGTCGGACTCGAGCGACGCGTTGTCCCACCCGTCATCGGGCGCATCGAGCACGCCGGCAGCCGCACCTCCGCTGTCGTCGGTGCCGCTGTCGTCGTCGCTCTCCTGTCTGGGCTTCTTGCTGGCCGCAGCCGCAGCCTCTCTCTTGCTATTGCTGCTGCCGCTCTTGCGCTTCTTGGCTCTGCCTCCGCCATTCTGCCCAAGCGCCGCCGCCTCGCGCTGCTTGTGCGCCCGGATCGACTGGTGCTTGAGGCGGTCGTGGACGCCCTTGGTCACCTTGCCATCGTACGTCTTGTCCAGATCAAGCGGCAGCGGGGCGTCCTGCTTGTTCTTTGCGCGGCGACCCATGGGGTTGTTTCTGTTTTGTTTGTCTCTGAGTGTGGCCCAAGCCGGAATGGAGCACGGGTGAGTCTCAGTAGCGACAACAGGCGGGAGTGGGAGAAAGGAAATAAAATAAAAATAAGAAGAACTCAAGAGTATGCTATGAAGGGCTTGAGATAAACCAGCAAACGGGCACAGTGAATAGAAAGAGGAAAGAGCAGGCAAAAGGCTGTGCCAGTGCCTTCCTTTCCATTCCCTTTCTCCTCTTCCACAGTCCCGATCGAGGCAGACAAGAAAAAAAAAAAAGTGAAAAACGGAAAAAATAAATAAATAAAAAAGTAATCCCCATCCGCAATCACCACAAATCAGAATACCCGATATCACCAGATCAAGCGCGAGACCGCCTCACATCACAGCACCTTGACGATGACGGCCCGGGCAGCGTCGACGGAGAACATCTGGCGCTGGAAGAGCGACGATGCGTAAAAGTCGGCGCAGTCGGTGACGCCAAGCGCGGCCGCCTGGGCCTCAAAGTCGGGAATCGAAACATCGACGGAGTCGGGGATGGCGCCGGCGTGCTTGAGCGCGTGGAACGTCAGCTTCTCCTGCACCAGCTTTCCGAGCAGGTAGCAGAGCAGCTCGAAGTGGTCGCGGCGCGCATACAGGTACTTGGCAAACTTGCGACGCAGCGCGCGCTTGACGGAGATCTTCTGCGCGGCAATGAAGCCCTCGAGCGCAACGCGGATGGCCACATCGACGTCGTCGCCACGCACATAGTCGCGCAGATGCATCCGCGCATGGGCCTCGGCCAGCCGCACCATCGCCTCGATGTGCCGCACGGTGATGGGCACGCTGCCGGTGGCCAGCGACTCGCGCCGCAGCTCGCCGTACAGGTGCGCGATGCGGTCCGAGAACCGGTCCGACATGCGCGGGTGCACGCTCTCGCGCGCGTACATGATGTACTTGCGCAGCAGGCCCTGCGGAATGGCGCCGGCCCCTGCATCGACTGCCGCATCGGTCCCTGCATCGGCGTCGTCGTCGCCCGCCGTAGCCTCGGCCAGGGGATGCGCGGCCGCATGGCTCTGCACGACAAAGCGGCCGAGCATCTCGTCGGCCACCGGATCGACCTCGTCGCGCACCACGCACAGCACGTCGAAGCGCGAGATGATGGGCTCGGTCAGCTCGACGTTCTGCGCAAACGGCAATGCCGGGCGGTAGCGGCCGCCGATCGGGTTGGCGGCGGCAACCACCGCGCACCGCGCCTGCAGCGTGGTGACGATTCCGGCCTTGGAGACCGAGATGGTCTGCTGCTCCATGGCCTCGTGGATAGACGTGCGGTCGGCGTCGCCCATCTTGTCGAACTCGTCAATGAGACACACGCCGCGGTCGGCCAGCACCAGCGCGCCGCCCTCCAGCGTCCACTCGCGCGTCACAGCGTCCTTGCGCACACTGGCAGTCAGGCCGACGGCGCTGGCGCCCTGGCCGGTTGTGAAGACCGCGCGGTGCGCGGTGGCCTCGACGAACTTGAGGAACTGCGACTTGGCGGTACCGGGGTCGCCCAGAAGCAACACGTTGATATCGCCGCGCGTGCGCAGCTTGCCGCCAATGTCCTTGGCCACGCCGCCGAACAGCGCAAGCGCCAGCGCCGTCTTGATCTGCTCGTGGCCGAAGATCGACGGCGCAATCGACGCGATGATGCGCCGCCCAACGCCGTCGTCGCGCGCGAGTGCGCGGATGGCGCGGCGGTCTTCGTCGGTCAGTCGCACGGCGGCGAACTCGTCGGCGCGGCGCGCAACGTGGTTGGCCTCGATGACTGTGCTGAAGGCCGGGAACCCGCGCATCGCACCGGGCGCCGCATCCAGCGTGTGTGCGTAGACGCCCGTCACCTCGATCTCGTCGCCGGGACGCGCGCAGTCAATCAGATCCCAGAGCACGATTACGTCGCGGTGGCGAGGCAGGCGGCCCGGCGGCACCGACCCAGGCGTCTCCTGCAGCGTCAGCCGCTGGTAGTTGCGGTACACCGTGTGCTCCGAGTTCAGCGCAAACGGCCCGCGCGACTGGCAGTTGGCGCACATCGACACACGCACCTCGCTGTGCGCATCCTGGTAGAACGGACCAAGCACCGCGCCGCACTTCCCGCAGTCGAACTTGACGTACTTGAGCTGCGGGAACACGCCCGTGCGCCGGCTGACCACGCCGCTGACGCGCACCAGCGTGCCCAGCTGCGCCTGCCGCAGATCGCGCAGCGAGCTCGTTGTCGGCAGCTCCGCCACGCGCACATGGATCTCCGAGCGGATGCGCGCGTAGTCGGGGAACATCGTCAGCACCGCGTCCATGGCCACATCATCCATGATACGCAGCATCTCGCGCGGCGCGTTGCCGAGAAAGTACGCAAGCAGCGGCCGGGCGCGCGCCAGATGCGTGTACGTGACCTCCAGGCTCTCGCCGTTGCTGGCGCCCAGCCGGCGGATGCGCTCGCCGTACACGGATGCGCCGCTGTCGTCGACATAACTCAGCAGGAAGCGGCGGAACTCGCGCGCAATGGTCTGGCGCGGCCCGGCCTCGCTGACCCAGGCGCTCACCGTGCGGCCCTTCATGTCCTTCAGATCGTCCAGCGTCATCGCGCGCTCCTCGTCCGCCACATCCACCATCTCCAGCAGATGCGCATGCTTGCTCTGCAGTCCGCCGGCCGCGCGCCGCCCGACACGCGCGTCCTCGGCGTCCTCAAAGTCCTGCATAAAGGCAAGCGGAATGCGCGACGTTGCGCGTGTGCCGCGGCCCTCCTCCCGGTCGCGGCGTCTGAGGCGCGCCTCCACGCGTGCGCGCTCGCCCGGATCCATTGCGGCAAACTCGGTGGAGTCGTCAACCATGCGCGCATCGTACGTGTCCAGCTGCGCGTTGTACTGGTAGTCGCGCTCCATTCCCGGACCAAACAGATCCTCGCCCTCGTCCTCGTCCTCGGCCAGCGCAAGCATCTCGCCCTCGTCCTCCTGCTGCTCCGCGTCCTCCAGCCGTCCGGGCAGATCGTCGTCAAGCGCCAGGCCATCGCCATTGCCATCGTCGTCGTCGTCATCGCCTATGTGGAGCCCGATGCTGTTGTCGCCCAGCCCTGGAAACGGCGAGAACGGCGGCGGACTCGACGGCGGCAGCCCCCGGTGCCCGTCATCGCTATCTCTGTCGCCGTCGTCCATCATCCGCACCGGCGAGCTCGATCCAAACACAACGCCTCCTCCGGGCGTTGCCGGGAACCCGCCGCCGTCCTCGCCATCCGAGGTGAGCGGGTCGCCCTGTCTTTTGCGGCTCTGCTCGTTGCTCTACACAAGTCGTAGTGAGAATGCAAATACTAGAGTTTAGCTATAAAAAAAACCGACTGCTGTCTGCTGATACAATCCACTTCATCGCCATAGCGCCTTGTGGTTACCTACCATGTTTATTTTATTCTGTTGCTTGATGCTCTGCGCTTATAGCAGATTCAAGGGTGGGGGTGGGAAGTGTGGTTTGTCGTAAACGCGAAAAGAACACTGTAGACTGCACGCTATCCAGCCCGTTGGACCAATACCCAGCACTGACGCAAGTCTAAACAGTCGTAAAGAAGAAAGAGAATAGCAAAATAAATAGCCGTGGTGGTAAGCCTTTTGAATATTATTACTAGAGTATTGGAAAGTTAGAAAAAGATACACCAACAAACATAGCCCAGGAAAAGAAGAAAAAGACGTTTTCGCACCCATCTCCCATCGTCAACAGAAAAAATAAATAAATAAAGTAAATCTAGCATTCGTGTTTACGTTAAACGCTGCAGACCCAATCAGCTAGCTTGCCTCCAGATCCACAAATCGGTCCTCCTGCCTGACAATCGTCGGGCTCGACTAGGCTCCGCCAGCATCAGGCATGCCAGGAGATGAAAATGCACATACACTTGTTGAATAATTATAATCATTGCGATCCAAGGGACCTTGGACTGCTCACAGGCAAGAAAACGAGGGAGAGTAAAAAGAAACCCCAAGACTTTGGCTATTGCTCACGCTCTGCTCTGCTCTGCTCAAACGTGGCCAAACACAGTCATGCGCTTGTTCGCTGACCGATTGGACTTGTGCTGGTGCACGTGGTTTTCGCACAGGAAGTAGCCGTCAAGACTGTAGTAGACGTCGCGCAGCGGCTCCTTGCAGTGGTAGCAGGCAAAGCAGCCCGGATGGAAGCGGCCCTCGAAGACCTGTGCGCACGGGCCCTCGATGGGTTCGCGACACGCCATGCACAGCGACTTGTTGAGCTTGTGGTAGTCGTAGCGGCAGTACGGACGGTTCTCGAACACGTAGAACGACTTGTCGGGAAACGCCGTGTGGCATTCCTGGCAGTTGAAGCACGACCGGTGCCACCACGCATCCAGTGCATTGACGGTGTCTCTGCTGGACGGCTCGCACTGTCTGCCGCATCCCTGGCACCTCGTGGCAGGTGTCGCTGCTGCTGTCGCTGTTGTCGAGACTTGCCGCTTGTAGTCGCGCACGCAGTAGATCTTGTTCTGGTGCTCGATGCCCTGCACTGACGATGGAACCGCATCGTTTGCACGCAGCCCCGACGACCGCAGAACTGCGCCCTTGCCTGTGGCAATCCCCACGCCGCACGTCGCACAGTGCAGCTGCCGCTGCTTGTGCGTCCCGCCCGCCGACAGCGTGCTGCTGGTGCTTGCTGTGCTGACTGTGCTGTCAAACCGCCCGCGCAACGGATGCTCTCTTGCTGCGCCGTTTGCCACGTCATGCGGTGACGAAGCAGAGTTGCCGACGCTGGCTGTGCTGACCATGCTGTCTCGGTCCGACTCCGACCGCACCTCAAAGCTCAGCGCCTGCATCTCGCCCATCAAGTCGTCCAGCAGCGAGTCCAGCTTTGCTGTCTTGTTCGCCTTTCCGCCTCCGACTCCCGCGCTCCTGGGCCCGCTTGGCGCCCGCGCGTGGTGATGTTGTCCGCCAGACCGTCCGCTCACTTGTGTGTTTATGTGCGGCGGCCCAGCGCCTGCCGCCGTTCTTGTGGCTCCACCGCTCGATGGCGGCAGCAGCGACGCCAGAACATCCAGCGGATTAGTTGGCTGTGCCGCCGCCCTGCTGGATCCGCCGCTTGATGCGGACCGCATGGCTGTTGCTGACGATGCCGAGTGGTTCATCAGTGCTGGCGCTGTTGCGTTGCGTGTCAGCTTCTTCTTATTCTCTTCCGCGGTGCGCTGGGCTGAAGACGAAAAGGTAGCTGCCGAGGTAAGCGAGTGTGATGTTGCGGTTGTGGATGAGGAAAAGGCGTTTGATTTGGAAGGTGCATCGTGGAGTGGAGAAGAAAAGGTCGGCGAGTCCTGTGAGCTATTCGCGCTCCCCAGCGGTGGCCGTTTCGCGGATATGCGGATTTGGCTGTCGGCGCTTGTGGGCGACTGTGCTGTCTGGTGCTGCTGGCGTCTAGTCTGGCTGGCCCTGCTGTCTTCGCCTACACTGCTGCTGCTGCCACCGCTGCTGGGCGGATACGTTGGCGATGCCGGTGACGACGAGCCCTGTCTCCGGACAATCGACCCGTTGTTTCCAGCCGCCTCGCCACGCCGTGGTTTTGCAGCCTGCGCCTTCATCATGCTTCCAATGGACAGACTGCTACTGCTGCCGCCATTGCTAATGCTAATGCCAATGCTATTGTTGCTATTATTATTATCGTGTCCGCGGCTGCCTTCTGCTTTGTTGGCTGCTGCTGCAGTAATTGTGTTCGTGCTTCCAGGCGCTGGCGCTGTTGCTGCTGCTGGTCCACGGGCATTGGAGCTTGTCTTCCGATGCGTAAACCCCCCATTGTCCCGGCCCATGATGTGCTGGGCTGGCGCCGTTTGTTCCTGTTGTTTACGTTTTTGCTCTTCTTCCTCCCCCTGCCTCTGCATCTGTTGCCGCTGCTGCTGTTGCTTTTGTTGTTGTTGTAGCTGCTGATCCTGATAGCTGTGGCTTATGCTATCCAGTTTCAGCATCGCGCTGCTTATGCCCGCTTCGCCTACACTGGTGCTGCTTCCGCCTCTCTGCAGCGGCTGCTGCGATGGCAAAGACGACCCGCTGCCAAGGACTGTTGAGGAGTTGGTGCGTGCCATCGATGTTGGGGCCACAGGGGACGACATCGACGAAATGGTAAATACCGAGCTCGACGACGCTGAAAACGGCGGCACAAGCTCGCTATCGAGTCTCTGCGACGCTGGTGGGTGTGCAGATTCAGGTGCTGCCGCTGCCGTTGTTTTGATTGATGGCGAGACACCCGCGCTTGAGGCAGCCATGTACTGCATCAGACTGTTCTGAGATGTAGCCGCATTGTTCTTTAGCCGCATATCGCTCTTGAAGCTGAACTCGCTGCCGTTGGTTCTTGCACTAATCTGCTCTCCGGGAGCCATATCTCGCCGACCAGATGGTGACAGCGACGCTGATCCCTCGTATGGGCTCAAACCAGATCCAAGCCCATCCAGCGACAGACTGCTGCTCGAGTTATTGAAAATAGGGACCTTCCGCGGACCCGGCGAAATCACCTCGTCGCTCAGGCTATCGCTGCTCATTGCTCCGGGTCGAAACGCCGACGCATTATTCAACATCTCGTCAAAGTCAAACTCATCCGTCCCTGCTGTTGCTCCATCTTCCGAAAGAAGCTGCAACGATGGTTTGTATGTGGCTGGAAACACTCGGCTTTCTATTCCCTTGCGCGCTTCTGCGAATTCGTGCGGGTTGTTGTATCGCGATACCGGTCCTGTTGCTCTGCTTCCGTATTCGGGAGCATCAAAGAACGAGCTGAGCACTCGGGTCCTCATTCCTGCTGACATGTCGGAATCCCCCGACTGCTCTTGGCACTGGTGCTCGCCAATCAGTCTGATGTGCACCTCCTTTGAGCACTGTGCGCAGGTCATGGTTGGGATTGCTGTGCTATCCCGCACTCCACGGTCCAACATCGGCACCCGCATCCTTTTTTTACTTTTTTCTGTCTTTCGAGCGACAAGTACGACTAGAAGGTGCTCTGCTTTTTCTAGACTCTCTGGGATGTACGTATGCACGAAGAAGAAGAAGAAGGTTAATAAGAATATAAAAGGAGGAGAGTTGGTGCAAGGAATAGACGTAGAACAGGTTTCCACCAAAATGCTTCTGCTAGATAGAAAATAATTGAATCCCCAGTCGAAACACTATCTTGGTAGTGGTATCTCTGCTGCTGTGTATCAATAATATAAAGTAGGAAGGCGGGAGAATGAAAAGGTATGAGAATAGCGTACACGGTAGAAGAAGCGGCTTCTGTCTGTATGATCCCCTATTAGAATAACAATTAATAAACCTAAAAGAGAGGAATAAAGGATAATCCAAGTGCACTACAAAAATAAAAGACAAATAAAACAAAATGTAGGAAAAAAGAATGCATATATTTTAGTTCGAGGAAAAGAAGAGTCTTTAGCGGGTGGAAAGGATAAAGATATTTTGATTTGTATAAGGAAATAAAGGATGGCGGTCCAAATAAAAAGTTTGCACACGAGTAAAAAAGAACAAGGTCAAGGGAGAAATGGTAAAAGAGAAAAAGACCAATTTTGGAAAACTATAGAAAGAGGAATAGAAAGAAAGGATTTTGTTTATACACTAGAAAGAAACAAGTGAAAAACAATTAGATAAAGACTGAGTTTCTTCAATTCCATTATACTGTCGTTATGCCAAGGAGAAAAGGGAAAGGTTTAGGCTTTCAATGAATGAACCAGCGAAGAACTCCCCCCTTAAATAAAAGCAAATGGCTAGAAATATAAAAAAATCCCCCGAGCACGGGAAGGACCAGATGTCAGAAACCCAGGTGACTAAGTGTATGATGTGATGATGAAAAAAAAAGAAATAGAAAAGAAAATTGGCACGGTCTAGGTGTTAGCTTCCAAAGCCAAAGTGCTTTTATTTAGCCTGTGGGCGGAACAGATTAAGCCTCAAGCGTATGGAATATAAAATAGTGTTCCAATATAGTAGGATTGTGCTGGTAGCAATGCAGGCTGGTGGTTGGGCTATTATGCTATGCACGGCTATTCTGTAATACAAAGCAGAGCTTGTAACGAAAGAGGCATTTTTTGCCCGTCAGACATGCATGCTACAAGAACAAACAATGCAACTGCTGTGGGTATTCCAAAACAATGAGCACAATGGGCATGCGGTTTGGGCAGTCCAAGCTCCCTAAACCACTGGTCCAAAAACTGGAACTGGATAGGAGATACGCCAAAGTGGAAACGCCCCCCGACAACTCACTTTACACGAGAACCACGCGGTCGCACGCACGGGTTGTCAGTAGTGTGCAGGATTAGCTATATGCGCAAATCCTCTCCTTTTTACAAAAACGGCAAATGTGAGAGAAAGGTGGTCAAAAGGAAAGATGCTTTGAGGAAGGAATAAATAAACCCAAAAAAGGAGAAGAGATAGAAAAAGAATGGAAGAAGCTGTGGTCAGCAAGATCGCGCTTTTAGCTGGTAAAGAATGACCTGGGGAATTAAAAAAGAAGAGGGAATACGTAGTAGACCCGATGAAAAAGTAACAAACGATACCGTGCATCCCGGTGCGGTTCAATCAGCGAGAGAGAGATAAGACCACCATTCTTATCAACCAGCGCACCAGACATACCAGTTAACATATTTTTTCTTCGAATCTCTACGGCCTCCTCAGATCAAAAAAACAAATGACAGTAGCTGCATTCTGTGGTTCTGCACAAACAGCAGTAGACTAAATGGGCTCGGAAAAAAAAGAACGCGGGTATAGCGTCTACTGCGAGCACAGTAGAATCGTGGTAGGACACGAAAGGCCTTACCTGTGATCTGTTATATGGTTCTGCTCTCTTGGCAACGAGCTTCCAGAGCCTCAAGGTTGCACGCAAGAGGAAAAACTGTGGGTTGTAGGGCTGATGAGGTGATGTGCCTGACAAAAGCGATAGCAAGGGTGCTGCTACAGCAAAACGGATAATATAGAATAGGGGGAGGGTCTGAGATACACGGAAAACAATTACAAACACAAAAAGACAACAAAGAGTAGAAGAAAAAAACACACAAGGTTTGTTGAGGAAAAATAAAGGATAAAGGCAGAGTTTGCAGAGACAAAAAAGTACACATGTCCAGAAGACCAGAAGCTGGCTTATTTTTCTGTTTGTTTGTGTATGGTCTGCACACTTTTGCGCTCTGCGGTTTCTCAAAGCATGCATATTTTTTCGTTATTATTTCTTGTAGATCAGCAATGTGTTGGTTTTTGTTTTTTTTCAGTTACATTGCATCCTCCAGCTAGAAAATCCATCTGTGGAGCAATATGCAAGGAAGAGCATAGCGCCTGTAGTCAAGAGTTTGTTTGGACCTTCTCCTCCTCTTTCCAGGACCCAAACAGGCGCTTGGAAATACAGGAAAAGATCAAAACACGGCGTCATTTCGGGATTGAAAAAACAGCCCGGTTCAAGCGCTTCTCTTCCCTTACGCTGGATCCTAAACATTTCAGAGCGGTGTTGACATTTCCCCTTTATGCATCTCCACACGTAAACAAACGGTTTGCGAATAGCAAACGCCATGTAATCGGCTGTGGCAAACCCCTCTCTCCAAGACCAGCAGCAGCGTTATCTTTGGCGATTACTGCCGTTAGGCCTTCTCGATCGAAGGGCAAAGAAAACAGCCAACCCTCGAAAGGAGAAAGCTGGTGTTGGCGCCTGCACCAAGAAAATTAATGCAGCGTACTCTGCCTTTCATTTCTTTGTTGGTTTGTTTGTTTACTTGTGCCAAAAGAGACAGACTTGAAGAAACAAAAGACATGTTGAACGCTGTGGCAAACATCTGCCGCAGCTGCACAAACAAGCAAACAAAGAAGAGAGGAATCACCTATTGTCCTCGGCCATCCAAGAACCAAAGCACGAAAGAAACCAAAGGCGCAAAATATATACCATTTGAAATGCAAAAGGAATATTATTGCCCAAGGACAAACTCAAGGTCTGAAAACCCTATCCTCGTGACCTCTTTGAGCATCTCTTTCGATAGATTTTTCAAAATCTTACAATAAAAGTCTTTGTCAATTGTGGTAAATATGAAGAACAAGACCGTTGCTATTTTATATTGATAGTGACAAAGCATAATGTAAGAGGGTACGGCTTATTCATTGCTTATTGCTATTTCTATTTTTCCTTTACCGGATCCGTGCCTTTGTTTCCAGAAACTCTTTGGCCTCATTGATCTTTGTCGCCATGTAAGGCGAGCCTCCACGATCCGGATGGTTAAGAAGCATGATCGTGCGGTGCGCCTTCTTTACTTTGTCCAACGTAAGAGAGCTCTCCTTTAGGCCAAGTATAAGCGATGCCTCGCGCTTGCTCATTTTAGGTGCAAACCCTCCCTTGACAAACTGCTTTGGCACTGCTGTCACGCCCTTTAGTGTCGGCCCCGGTGCCCCCCGACCACGCGACAGCACCTTGAGTGCTACTCCACACGCGGCTGCGCCCGCTATCCCGAAGCCAACCAGCACAGGCATGCTCATTTGCTTTTGGTCGCTCATCGTCTAGTGTGAATCGAAGATCGGTCTGGATTAATGTGTTGATTTGGTCTATACAAGGTGGAAATGAGAAGAAGAGAAAGAATAGAAAAAAGGGATTGATGATAATAATCAGGCGGTAAGAAAAAGGAATAATCCCTTTCGCCCCAAACACAGAAGAATATACGACATGATCAAATCAATCAAACACGCGATTGGAAATATCAGGCTTCCAAAGAATCCGAAGGCGGATCAAGATCAAGCCAGCTAGACGGGAGGAATGCTTTTTGCAAACAAGAGACTGGCGGTAGCTGGTGTCTAGTCGTTGGATATTGTCAAGCGAGAGCACCCAAAAACCAGCTATTCTGGTGCTACACAACCAAGACACCAAAACGTTAGGCATTCTGCCCAAAGCTATACCATATATGAGTTATTATTCAGTTGGTTAGTGCAAACATAAAAGAGCTGTTAGCGTAGAAAGCCCTCATACTAAAAAGTGGGATATATAGCACTGTATTCCAATGTATGCTGTTATAGAATTGAGCTGGTGGCATTGTCATCTGTTTCCAAAAACACCAGATAATTTAATTGCTAGAAGCTACAAGTTTAACTTTATCCAATGCCTGACAGAGAGACATCTAACATCCCAAATTCTGAAGGGTGTTATGTACACTGCAATGTCCATACCATTGCAAGCACAAGGCTAGCGGTGGCCAGTCCTTGATTGTAATATGCTGCCATGTCAAAGCACCCAAAGTATAGCTCTTGTGTGGCTTCCTACATCGACAGCTATTATTCACTAGAGCACACTGCTACACGAACCAGCACCAATCAGCGGTTCCAAAGCCAAGCCGCACATAAAAAAGCCAAAGTGATCATAATCCATCACAGCAAAAATGCTTTTTTTTCTCTCTCAAACGCCAAAGCTTTTGCAATAAAACAACTGTCAAGTCTTTTTCCTCACCAGCTACTTTTCTTGGATCTTCTTCTTTACTGCTGATTATTTCTATTGCCATTGTTGATATACATATGCCAACTCGCTGTCTGCCGCTCAGGACAGCAGTATAGAGATGGGTAGGCGTCAGAAGCGTCGCCAGAGAGAGGACTCTGCGGAATTGGTGGCAAAGCGGCAAAGGAGTGGCCATTCACAGCAAACCAAAACGCAAGGACAACAGGAAGGGAGCCAGAGCTTTACGACACCCGACGGACGGGTGCTGCCAGCAGAGCTGAAAAAGTACTGGCGCAGCAGACACAACTTCTTCTGGCGGTTTGACGAGGGCATCCAGATCGACGAGGAAGGGTGGTACTCGGTCACGCCCGAGGTCATTGCCGAGGACACCGCCGTGCGGATTGCCCAGCTTTACAACGACAGGCGTAAGAAGGCGGACTATGGTCGGATATGTGTTATTGACGCATTCTGCGGCGTTGGCGGCAACACGATAAAGCTTGCCGAGTGGTGCGAACACGTAATCGCCATTGAAATCGATCCGCAGAGACTGGAGATGGCCCGCAACAACGCAGAGGTCTATGGCGTTGCCGAGCGCATAGAGTTTATTCTCGGGGACTTTTACCAGCTGGCGCCTACGCTCAAGGCTGACGTGGTTTTTATGAGTCCGCCATGGGGTGGGCCCGAGTACACGGGCGCCAGCGTGTTTGACCTCGACTCGATGCCCTCGCATTCTGCGCAAGAGTGGGTGGACTGTGCGCGTTCAATCTGTGCAAATATTGCGTTCTTCATGCCGCGCAACTGCGATCCGCTTCAGCTGGCTGCGCTGGCTCCCGACTCGCCGTGCGACATTGAGCTCAATTACACAAGTGGATTCTTCAAGGCAATCACAGCCTACTATGGTGATCTGGCTCTCTACGGCAGTTCGGATCCTCGGCGGCTTTTGTAAATGAGACAGTGGGCGTTGGCATTTTCTGTAAACGTGCTTTCTTTTTCTTGTTTGTGTACTTTAACGTTATTCTTCTTTTCTTCGCTTGAGCTGTTCAGGGTTACTTGCTAGAAAACGTTCCACACATGAGCAACTGCCCCACAATATATAAACTGTGACAATGTAATGATATCACTGCGCACGTTTCGTTTGCGTCTCTAGGCTTTTATTCACCACTTTCAAAGCATTAAAAGCGATACTAGTTCGGTGTACATACTGCCTCTGACAACACTTTTTTATCACAATTTCTTCTTTTTCTCCAGCTCCCGTTGCGTGGAATTTGAAACATAAATGACAGCGCGGCTGGGTGGCGTGGCTATACGCGATGCTTACGGTGAAGACCGAGCGTTTCTTGCGCGCAGCATCGCCAGATGTGAGGACCAGCTGAACAAGGTTGGGTTTTCAGAACCACTCGATGCGGTGCAAATAAGGCAACTGTCGAACATGGAGAATATCATCGCACAGTACAGACGGATGACATCGCATCAGGACGAAGACGAAGAAGAGAGCAGCTTGCATCGAGACCCTGTTGCTGAGCAGTTTGGAGATTGCATTGCACGCATTGAATCCCAGATCCAGCCGTGGATCAAGAAGAAGGAGGCGATCGTTGCGTCTTTGCAAAGCGCTGGTCAGGAAGAAAAGGAAGAGGAGGAAGAGAAGGAGGATGGAGGGGACAGCAAAGCGACATTGCCTGCCATCGAAACAAAAAGTGATACGCAGATATCGGGTTCTTTGGATAGCTCGTTGGACGGAGACGTTAATGAGCATTGGACAGATGGCGTGTCGCCAAGCGATATGTTGTCCGAGCCTCCCAATACAGCAGAAAGAGCAGTTGGCGACAACAACGGTGTTGGGACTAGCCCTTCTCTGGAACAGCCAAAGAGTGGTGATGCAGAGACATCTATAGAGCAGCCGGTTGGAAGCTTTGCAGAAAAACGAAAAGGCAAGTCTGAGGGGCCTATTGTCCGTGTATGCCATATGTCGTGCTGTCCTCTCATGTTAACTAACCATTATCTCTGTGCTGACATTATGTTTGTTGACCGTGCTGTGCTGTGCTGTGTTGTCCGGGAACCAGTGCTGTTTGCTCCATGTTCTGGCGTCTATATTACTATCACTGTAGAGCTTCTTGGCGAGATGGAGGGACTGCGACGCAGAGGGTAAGTCTATTTATAAGCAGCACACGGCAATTATATGATAGAGTCCGAGTGCAGAGCTCCAATATTGATGTGAATATAACGGACAAGGCTAATATGAGCAGAATCAGATGTTGTGTATTGCATCCGGTAATTATGTGCGAGTAGGGTTGTTCCGAACAATGCCGGTGCTGTGGAGAGGCTGCTCCAGTCGCAGCGCAGCATGCACGAGGATCTGACAGACGATTTGGTTAAGATGGCATCGGTTCTGAAAAAGAACACGCTGGACTTTGGCGTGCTGATGGAGAAGGACAAGAAGGTGGTTGAGGAGGCCGCGGAGCAGCTGGAGAAGAGTGCAGCCGGGGTGGGGAAGCATGGACTACGGCTAGAAAAGTACCGCAAGCGCGCGTGGGGAACCACAGGGCTTACATGGCTGGCGGTGCTGATTGTGGTGTCCGTATTCTTCACGCTTGTTCTGTTTATAAAGGTAGCGCCAAAGCGGTACTGATCTGGAAATCGGGCTGCAGAAGGAATACTATAATTTTCTTGGGCTCTCTGCACCGCTTTTCGGACGTTTCATTTTCTGCTGGGAGATGCTGACATTTTCGGTTCTTTTTTAGATTGAGAATGTTTATTTATCTGTTTGAAGAAACATGCCGCGCTTTTGTCGGAAAACAATGACCAGCGACAGCAGCAACGTCAGCAGCCATGTGGTGACGAGAGTCTGAATGGGTGCTAAAGACGATGGAAAACGCATCTGGCGCTCCGAATCACATGCATTTTGTGCCAGCCAGACAACGGAAGAATACCTGGTTGTGCTCGTTTGCGGATCCACTGCAATGATCAAGGCACATGCGTGGTTGGCACGGAGGAAGCGGCACAAGGCAAGCAACAGGTTGGAAAGCGTAAACAGGAGAAGCTGCCATTCTTTATGGCAAAAGAGAAAAGCGGCTGACGCAGAACAAAACGGCAAAAGAGCAAAACAACAAACAATGGACAACCAGCAGCTTCTGGCTGAGATGGCGGCGGTCCCACAGCCGGTGCTTGTCGTGGTGCTCCCGTTTGCGTGCGCTTGCTGCGAATGAAGCGCTGGGAGAATGATTGGTGTCTTTTTTGGCGTTTGTTTGTCAGAACTGGCTGCGTCTGCTGTTGTTGTCGCTGCGGCTGCCAGAAAGAATGCAAACGGCAGGAAGGACGCAAGACAAGGCAAGAAAGGGGGGAGAAGCCTCCGCAGAGCCAAGAGCAAGAAGAGATGCGGAAGCACGGCAAAGGCGAGCAGGGCCTTTCTGGCAGACATCCCGCACTGCCGAGACCGGTTCTGCGTGCCCCGGCCGCAATGGGTCCGAAGCAAACGAGAAGGCCGATCTGTGTGCCGAAGAAAGGATGCAGACGGCTTGCCAGCAGCCAGGCTTGCCTGGTCCGCAGAACGCGAGACCAGCTTGGCGCAGAAAGAAAGAGCAAGCGAGCGAACGGGCCGGCACCTGCGCTTTGTGTGGCACTGCTTGGAGGAGGATTCCACAGGCCTTTCCCCCAAAAAAAGACCCTTCCGATTCATCAGCATCAGCATCAGTATCAGCATCAGAATCAGCATCTCCATCAGCGCCAAAAAAAGCAAAGCAAAGCCTGCTCTTGCAGCTTCTTCCGTCTCGTCCGCTTTTGGGCGGCGAAAGAGGCTCGGATTGCTCGATTGACGCTGCCCTTTTCTGGCGCCAGCATTTTCCGCTGCGATGCATGCTGCCAGCACCAACCAACGCTCCCCCCAAGCGCAGGAGGTCATTCCATTCATCCATTCTTCCTTGCTTCCGTTATTGCTGGCTGGGAAAAAAGGCCACAAACCCCACCCCCCACCAGCCGCGCCGCCATCTCCATGCCTGGGAGACAGAATGCAAACGCGCCGTGATATTCGTCCATTCCATGCCATCCCACCTCATTCTGTGGCCGGCTCCATGAAATAGCCAGCTTGCCTTTGATTCTTTTTGGCAACAAGAAAGAAGCGAGGCCACAACAAACGGCATCTTTCGGCCATCCCAGCAAAAGAAAAAAGCAAAAGGCTGCCTTTGTCGACCGGCTTGCGGGCTTGGTTTTGTGCATGACGGCCCCTTCCCCCTCGCTCCCTTGCCTGTCTCTTGTCTTGTCTTGTCT
>JANBOK010000270.1:0-18231 GCA_027595805.1 Coemansia sp. Benny D160-2 | reverse complement strand
AGGATATGCCCAGACATGTTCTGAAAAAGTACTATCCGCTGAGTCTGCGTCTTAAATATTGCGAAATACACGCATCACAGCGCACCCCAACCAGATCACTTGCCTTTACAGTGCTATTGCTTGCCATTGCGTGTCCAAAGCTTACGTTCGCCAAAGTGCCTGGCAAAATACTAGATGCCTACAACAACATGATTGAGAATGTCAGCGGTGGTGAGCCCTATCTGAAGTATTCTGACAGACTACAGTGTCTTTTGAGATACTAATATAAGTTGTTATTTACAGCATTTGATGTGTGAGAGACTAAAATCTTGTAATAAAAATAAAGCTGTTTATGCGTTCCGCGGTTACATATCGTTGAATATTGGGTTGAAATATAAAAGATCAGATAGAGAAAAACCGTCAATTACGCAATAGCAATACTACAAGTGTGAACGGGACGCCAGGGTTATTAAGATTTTATTTTCATGATTTAGCTCAAATCGCCCACGAGGTCGATGGGTGTGCAAACCCAAAACCCTTTAATCGGATATCAGTCTGGAGTTTCCTTTAAAACAATCAACTGGGTATATCATCATCACCATTATAAAGATAAACATCATGACTAGCATTCTATCATTTTAGCTTTATATCGTCAGTAGAAAATAGAAGAGTAGATGATGCCAGAATTGACCAAACAGCAGACGGAGAGTAATGGAGACGGAAAGCGCAAATGCGATGAGGCTGGGGCTGATACTCCCAGCGAACAGAACAGTCTGGCAAAGCGAGCCAAGGACGATACAAGCAGTGCGCAGGACACGGGTCCACCCAAACCCAAGGAGCTATCTCAGCAGCAGCAGTACTTAAGCGAGGCCGATGTGGGGATCACAGAGTTCGTGACGCGCGGGTGGACGGGATTCGACGCAATAATCAAGCACCGGTTCTCCGATTTTTTCGTGAACGAGATCGATCGAGCGGGACGGGTCGAGCACTTGACATTGTACACCGAGGTAGATGATCCAGAGCCGCCGGCGACCGAGGAGGAGAAGGCGATTGAGGAGCTCGGCGGAGTTCCCGACGATCCGCAGGAGGCGTTTGACCAAGGAATGAGTCGTCTTGCTGAAATTCTGGGCGAACACGATGCGCTGCTCATCAAGAAGCACCTGGATCTGGATCAGAACTCAGACACTGGTTTGCCAGAGTCTGCTGGTGAGCACAGCGTGACTCTCGATCGCGAGCTTTCCAAGGACCTGCGCAGACAGGTGTACATGGTGACCAATAACTTCTTGCCCACGCGCGTTGGATGCGAAACGGTGGACGGGAAGCTCCAGTTTACTCGCAAGGACGCGCAAAAGAGCAAACAGCAGAGGCAGCCTGCGCGCAGGGCGGGGCGCGGCGCATCGCAGTGGCGACATATCGGCGACTACTGCCACTTTGTGATGCAGAAGGAGAACCACGACACGATGGATGTGCTGAGCCAGATTGCGCGGCATCTGCGCGTGTCGCAGCGGACGCTGGGCGTGGCCGGCACCAAAGACAAGCGCGGAATCACGGTGCAGCGGTGCTCGGCGTACCGCGTGGACCACTCGCGGCTCATCTGGGCGTCCAACCGGCTCCGCGGCGCACGACTCGGCAACTACAGCTACGCGGCCAGTGAGCTGAAGCTGGGCGATCTGGGCGGAAACCAGTTCCGCATCATTCTGCGTCACGTGGTGGGTGCCGACCCCGAGTCCCTGGAGCCCGTGCTGCAGGGGATCCGGACCACCGGGTTTGTCAACTACTACGGGATGCAGCGGTTCGGCACACAGGCCATCTCGTCGCACACCGTGGGCGTGGCTGTGCTGAAGGCCGATTGGCACGCCGCCGTTGATCTTCTTCTCAAGCCGCGACCCGGCGATCGTGAGGACGTGCGCAGGGCGCGGGACACGTGGTACCAAGCCAAGGATGCGGAGGCTGCGCTCAAGCTGCTGCCGCAGAAGGCTGCGTTGGCAGAGTGCTCGATTCTGCGGGCGTTCCAGAAGAGCCGTGATGCGAGCAACGCTGCTGGTGCGTTTGCTGCGATCCCAAGGAATCTGCGTCTGATGTATGTGCACGCGTACCAGTCGTATGTGTGGAACGCTGCTGTGAGTGCGCGGATCCGTTTACACGGATTTGGCGGAGCTGTTCCTGGTGATCTTGTCATTCGGGCGCAGGCGTTTTCGGCAGCCGATGGCAAGGAAGAAGGGGAAGAAGAAGGAGCCAGTCGCGTGGAGCCAACGCTGGTCACCGAGGACAACATGGACCAGTACACGATCTACGACGTGGTGCTTCCGCTCCCAGGATGGGCTGTAAAGTACCCAGAACACGCAGTCAGGGATGTGTACGACGAGACGATGAAGAAGGACGGATTGTCGCCGGTTGAGCTCAACAAGCATCCGCTGAAGGAGTACAGGCTGGCCGGTGCGTATCGCCACATGGTTATCAGGCCACGCGACTTCTCGTACGAGTGGATGCGCTACAACGACGATAAGCAGCCGCTTGCGCGCTCGGACTCGGACGCCATCGAGGGCAAGCACGACCCTGAGTCTATTGCGTTTGGCGACCACGTGGCGCTGAAGCTCGCCTTTGATCTCCCGTCCAGCGCCTACGCCACGATGCTGCTGCGCGAGCTGATGCGCAAGGAGACCGCCGCTGGTTTCCAGTCCAATCTGAGCTCAAAGTCCGGCCGCGAGTGATCTAGTAGCTTTCTTTTTTCTTTGTCCGAGACCCGTTGTCCGTGATCTGCAAAAAAACTGATCGCCAGGTCTGATTACCACCTTTGCTCATCGTAAAGAAGTAACAAAGAGAGAAGGCCCGAGTGTTTGCTTGTTCGCCTCTTTTTTTTCTTGCAATCTCCAGCTCCCTCCTTTCCTTTTTTTTTGCATCTGCATTTCACACGACCATCCTATCCTATCCATTTCCGTGCCCTCCTCCATTCGCTCTTTCTATTTGTGTACAGTTCTCTCCTCACACCTGTTTCCTTTGGGGGTGGTCGGCTGCAAAGACATTCAGGATGCGTACGTTTACGAATGCCATATTGCCACGGAAACGAAGGCTGACCTTGACGACGAGCAGGACGGGCACAGCCGATGACTTCCTTAACAAGGAAGCGGCAGGAGATACAGCGATAGAGAACGAGACCTGTTCTACCTCCTCCTCTATAGCCGTAGTAGCCGGCGGTGGTGGCAGTACAGCTGAGCGGGGCAGGCTAGCAGGATACGCGCGCCGCCTGCCTGTGCGTGTGCCGTTTCTAGGGCGTTCTGAAGATAATGCTGAAGCGCCAGCAGGTGATCTTGTGCCGCATGTAGGCGATGGAGCGTATGACCCGCCGTGGCGTGTGCAGGCACTGCGTGAACCCAGCGTGGTTTCCGAGTCTGTTGCGCTGGAGAACAGCAGCGACAATAACGGCGGAGGCAGCGTGGGGCTGCTTAAGCGGGTATCGTCTATGCCGGGCAACCTGTCGCTGTTCCGCGCACATCTGATCGATCCACTACGAAGGCCCGAGTTCTATGCGGCACCGCGGTACACGCGCAACCAGCCAATCCGGCTCCCTGCAAACGATCCCGACACCACGCCGATGTTCGGGTACGCGCTGCTTGCGCTGACGGTCGTGGTGTTTGTTGCCGCATTCTACTCCCTTGTCGTGTCAAAGTTCATGCCCTACACGGGAATCGCCTTCGTTGATGCTGTCAAGGATGATCGCTACTTTTGTCTGCTCATGCCCGTCACCGGGCTGTCCTTTGTCTTTGCCGTCTTCTGGAACTGGATCGGCATGAAGTTCTTCCGCCATAACTAACCTTCCCACCTGTTACATTATAGATTGACTGCGCTCTAATACTCCCATTTTCTGCGTCTTGATATAACAACCTTAATAAACGCTTGTCTTAATCACCGCCGCCTTTTATATCCCCTTTTTCTGGATTTGCTGATCACAGCGGTCTAAGCCTTGCTTTCTCCACTGCGCTTGTTGCCGCTTGACTGGCTGACAGAAAATAGGATTTCTTTATCAAGACCACCGCAGACCTTGCTTTTTCTCCTTTTCTCTATTGCTAGTGTGCTTGGCTATTTTTTTTAAAACTTGCTGTATATTCTTGTTGTTGTTTGGTTTTGGCCAATCCTCTCGCTTCCTAAATTCACCCACCATAGATTCACCTTGTTAATGCTGGCATTCGCAGTCAATTCACAGCAAAAATGATCAGTCGACTGCCCTGCCCAAGCAAAAGGGCTTTGCTAACACAATGTACACAGCACTACCGGGTCCAGCAACCCAGACGCGGATTGCAGCGCATGGCAAGGTATGTGCCAGGTGCGCATGACGATGATCTCCACCTAACGGGTAGCAACCAGCGACTGGTGACGATGTTGGAGCGCAGCACACGGAACCGCAGTCTCGGCGACTCGTGGCGATGGTACCAGGCACTGTCAGACCGGCACAGCAGAGAACCAAGCAGCACCGACCACCAGGTGATGAACGCGGTGGTGTCGCGGGCGGAGGCCAACAGCGCGCGGCTGCAGATGTCTCGCGCAAATGCAATTATGCTGAACGCGCTCGATGTCAAGCACCAGCACGGGCTTACGATGGAGCAGGTCGATGAGCGGTGTGCGATGGGGAGGAAGGTCCTCGATAGGATGACGCAGGCCGGGGACGTGCTGTCGTCTGCGCAGATCAACTGTCTGCTTCGCCTGTTTGTGGCCAACAGGGATATCATGGCAGCCACGCAGATCTGGCAGTACATGGCGCTCAGCGGCGTGTCGCGCGATGTCACCAACTACAACTCGTTCATTCTGTGCCAGCTGGTCGCAAAGGAGTATGATCAGGCGCTTGCTCTGGTCGGCGAGATGCGGGCCTCCGGAATTCCGCCCAATTCGTTTACGCAGTGCTTGATCATCAGACTCCATGGGCTTACTGGCGACCTGCAGGCAGCCAGGAGGGTCTTTGCCTTTGCGTGCACTTCTACGAGCACCTGGGCCGACGAGACCGACGGCTACTCTGCTAACGACGACTCGGTGGTGTATTGGGAGACGCCCAAGGGCGATGATTTTGGACTCTGCGGCGCAACCGTCTACACGTTCAACGCAATGCTGGATGTCTTTGGGATGAATGGTCTGGTTGACGATATGCAACGGTTCTTAGGCTACATGCTTGGGCTGGACACTGCTGGTGCGGATGCCTCTTTCTCCTCCTCCTCTCCTCTTGGTCCGGATGCGATTGCCCAGATGCTACTCCAAGCCGAGAAGAGTTCTCTACGGCGGATACGTCACAGAAGAATTGCTCCCAATATGGATACCTTCCACACGATGATCAAGTGGCTGGCAGAATACTGGGATCTCGAAAAGGCCGAGCAGTACGTGAGGCTGATGCATGTCTATGGCATTGCGCCTGATGTCAGGACGTTCAGGCTGATGATTACCGAGACAACTGCGATCCGTGACTTTAACAAGTGCAGCGATCTGGCGCGCAGTATGGCCGCGGATTACAACATCGAAGTGCCTAGGGGGTTGGTCAAGGTGCTTGAGGCGGCTGGTAAAAAGGTTGCGGAGATGGAGGAGAGTATTAGGATATCCGAGAACCAGAGCACCTTTTCTTTCCAGTAGCGCTAGTGGTAATAAAAAAGCGTATCTGGTGAATAAGAATCAACTGAATTGTTACCACGAAAACAAAAGCACTACATCCAGTTCGATAGGAAGCATGTGGCTTGATTTCCATTTCATTTAAAGTTATTATTAGTATTTTATGTCCATGAGCAAAATAGAAAAAAACATATAGCAGAACCATGATCTTTGAACAATCAATCAAGCGCACATTCCCGCTTTCTTTTCTGGTTTTTATGTTCTGTCGCTGTTGTTTGGGGGGGTTGGTGGGTTGGTGGGTCAAAGATGAGGCGTGCATTGTTGCTCGTGGCTCAGATAGCGTTTAAGCAGCAATTGTCCCATATCCCAATCTGAATAATGGCTGTATGCTGTGAGAAATGGTGCAAGGTGAGAGAGAAGATGTGCATTCACTGTCAACAGCTCATATATTCTTTCCTTCGTTCTTTCTGTGTTTGTCTGTCAAGGATGCTTGCTTGTTGTCTTCCCCCTCTCTCTTTTTTTTGTTCCTTGTCCTTTTTCTTCATTCCCCACCCTACCCTCGCTCTCCTTCTCCGCCTTGTTGCAGCGTGCTTTTATATCACAGCATTCCTCCTTGTTTAGATAGAATCATCTTTTTTATTATAATACTCTTGTTGAAAGAAAAAAAAGGGGGATAGAGAACCCGACGGCTATTTGACTTTGGCACATACTCTATTGAAGAAGCGAAAATATATGCAAGATAGGGGGGTTACTTTTACACCACATTATAGATCACTAGAAGCCAGAGTGTGGTATTCGCCCTACTACGATTTACTTCAAAAGGAAGAACACACAAGGAGAAAAGGGGGGATTTACAGGTACCAAGAACAAGCAACATAAAAACAATATCTATGCTAGTTCCGCGGCGGTTCATAAGGCGAGGCGGCGTGCTTCTAGCGGCAGTGGTTGTGTGGGCGCTGCTGATGGCAAACCGAGCGGTGGTTCCGTGGGGCAAACCGTCGTGGGCAGCAGGGCTCGGAGAGGCCGGGGCGGCGGTGGATCGGGACTTTGCCAGACAGCACAACGAGAGACCGGGCAACCTGACGCTGCACATCGTGGCACACAGTCATTCAGACATTGGGTGGAACTACAGTTTTGGACAGTACTATCGGAGCTGGGTGCGGCAGGTGCTGCGCAACGTGGTGGCAGCATTGTGGATGGATCGGGAACGCAAGTTCACGTGGGGCGATATTGCGTTCCTTGACATGTGGATGGACGACGAGGGCGACCGCGCAAACGGCGTGCTTCCGGGCAGTGCCGCTGAGCTGACATGGCGGGCCGCGCTGGGCGAGCTGATCGGGCGCGGACAGTGGGAGATTGTTGGCGGCACCTACGTCAGCCCCGACGAGGGCTTGACAACGTGGTGGGCGCACAACGCAATTGTTGATGTTGGGCGGCGGTTTGTTGCGCGCGAGCTCAACACAACCACACGCGTTGGGTGGCAGGTCGATCCGTTTGGCCACGCACATGTGACGCCGCACCTGCTGGCCAACGCCGGCTTCGATGCACTCCTGATGGGACGCATGGACTACCGCACGCGCTTTGGGTTTGCCGCGCACGGAGACTACGAGTTTCTGTGGCAGGCACCATATTCGCAGGCGCCGCCGTTGCTGACGCATTACCTGTCAAAGGGATACGCAGCTCCCAACGCACACTTTGACTTTGACAACACTGCTACATGCAATGCGGCAGCGCTGCTCGATGAGCTGGTGCGGTTTGCGCGCACCCAGACCCGCCAGTACCCGGGCCACGGACATGTGCTGGTGATGATGGGCGACGATTTCCGCTACACCAATGCTTCGTGGGCGTTTGCTTGTCTGGATCGCATTGTGGACGAGGCGCGGTCACTGGAGAGCCGCACACACGCATGGCGCGACATGACGCTGAAGTACTCTACGCCATCGGAGTACCTGGCAGCAGTTCGGCCTCACCTTGCGCAGATTGACGAGCGTTTAACTTTTAATGGACATAAGGAAAGAAGGAAGGAAGGGTCTGGGCAGAGGCAGCTACGGCTGCATCGGGGCGACTTTTACCCGTACCAGGACAAGCCGTACGAGCAGTACTGGAGCGGGCTGTACACGTCACGGCCGGTGCTCAAGCGGCTAGTCAGAAGTGCCGAGCAGGCCGTGCAGCATGTTGAGGCGCTGGTGGCAATGGCGCGCGTGCGGCAGTCGCGCTTTGGCGGAGATGACAAAGAGGCGGCGTCAGCGGCTGAGTGGGATGTTCTGGAGCGCGGACTCGAGTACAGCCGCAAGCAAGTGGCCATCGGATATCACCACGATGCTGTCACTGGAACGTGCTCGCGTAGTGCGGCTGAAGACTACGAGGTGCGACTGCGTGCGGCACGGCGTGTTGCCATGCATGTTGGACAGCATGCGCTACGGTTGTCACTTGCAGAGTCCAATGGATCAGCGGTCGGGCGGATGGAGCGCGAGATTGAGAATGCAAAGACGGTAGAGAAGGCGGCACCTGGATACAACACAGCAGACAACAATGACGATGACAACGACAACAACTCGCATCTGACTGTGGCTGATGTTGCACAGCCGGCGGTGGTTGCTGTGACAAACGCGCACCATCTGAGCGCGCAGAATCAGACTGTGCGGCTGAGAGTGCCAACGCTGGATGCAGCGCTTGTTGATACAGCGACTCGTCGTGCGGTTGATGCTGTTACAGTGCGCCCAGCACTAGACGGCTCAGGGTTTGTGGTTGACTTTGTTGCGCGCAACGTGCCGCCGCTTGGATGGCGCTACTTTGTTTTGGCCAACGAGACGGCAGCAGTACGCAAGTACGGAAAGGTGGCAATGCTCCGCGACGCACGCTCTGCGGTAGCATCGTCAGGACCGCTTCTGGCAGAGGCTGAGCTGGAGAAGGACGGAATACGAGTGCACCTGACCTTGGATCGCGACAGCTCTGCGGTGCGCATGGCAATACAGCGTGGCACGGGCCACAGCGAGGTTGTAGTGCACCAACTGCGTCAGTACTTTGTCAACCCGCGCGTCCAGTCGTCGGGCGCCTACATCATGCACTCGTTTATGCTGATGTACGCAATAGTCTTCTACGTGTTTGGCGGTGGTCTGTGCGCCGGATTGTGTGCAGCTGTCGTGGTTGCCGCACGCAGAAGACGGATCCAGCCTGACAAAGTTGCTGCTGCTTCGCGGTCGCCGCCAACAGCACTTCTGCTGGGAGCGGCTGTTGGGCTTGCGCTTGTGTACTACGTGGAGCAGGTTGCCAGCATTGCTGCGCTAAACCGGTGGGCTGGTGGCAGCGCCCTGTCTTCAGCGGGGCTGGCAGCAGTGGCACTTGCGGTTGGGTACGTATCAGCAACGGTGCTGGGAGCTCGGGCGCGTCTCTGTGTGTTCTTTATCTATGGCGCGTCGGCGGCAGTGGTAGCTGTGCTGTTTGGGGCACCAACGTGGCAGTCGCGGCCACTGGCGGTAGATGGCGCGCGCATTGGCGGGTTCCGCGTCGAAACCGGTGGTGCTGTCTGCGATGCAGCGTCGGTGGGCGTTGGTAATAGCGCAAGCGTGGTGTATCGTTTGTGTGCTGGGCAGTCGAATGTGGTTGAGGTTTCTGTGAGGGTGGAGGCAGAAGCTGACCGCGAAATTGTTGCACACTTTGCGCTGCCCGACAGTGGCATGCTGCCGCGCCAGTGCGCCTTTGACATGTTTGACGGCGTTGGTGTGGTGCGGCGCCAGTACCAGCGGTGGACGCCTGTGCCTGGCAACTACTATCCGGCTGTGTCGCATGTTGCGCTGGCGTCGGGACGCTTGGCGCTGCACTCGCGCCAGGCGACAGGTGCTACATGTGTAGCCGCCAACACGCTGGAGGTTGGCATGCACCGCAGTCTGTCGGCCAACGACTACCGCGGCCTGAACCAGCCTCTGGTTGACGATTCGGTGGCTACCGTCACGCACTTTGTCGACATCGGTGCAGCAGCATCGCCTGCGGATTCGGGTCCGCTGGCCAACGCTGCCCTCAATGCGCCGGCACTTGCGTTCCTCATGACCGCTTTCGGAGACGGAGATGTTAGCGGCCCCGCCATTGATGCGCTGCTTGTGGAACATTCGGGCCTCGGTGCTGCAGGCGAGGATGCGTCAGGTGCAGTGGGTCTCGGGTGTGTGCGTTTTGTTGGCATCCAGCATCAGCGCCAGCAGAGTAACAGCAGCAGCAGCAGCAAAAGTGGAAACCCGCTGGATATCTATGCGCGCGTACAGCTTCTGTCGGGGGACCCGCGGTGCGTGGACGAGCATGGATCAGGCATTGTCAACCTCCAAGGACTGCTTGCCATTGGGCCACAGCAGCGCGTGGATGTTTATTCTGCAGAGCCTGGCGACTGGACTATTGGCGAGTGGCAGCGTCAGCGGTCAGAACGCATGGTCAGCAACCATACACGGCTGGTTCTGGGCGAGCAGTCTCTTCACCGCTTTTCAATTGCACCGAGGTGATCGGGGATCACAGAAAATATAATAAGCTTTTTTGCTCTTCGCCTACGCTTTTTGAGAACAGGGACGAGAGGTATTGTGCGAGGAGTGAAATAAGAGCGATCTGGGCTTTCCACAGTCAGGTTGCATTCTTCCGTGCAGCTTGTTGCGTTGGCAATCCCAGCCTTTCTTTTGCGACGGCTTTTTTCTATAATTTTAGGTTGCAGCTTCTCATCCCTTAAACGAAAAGGCCTGCAAACTGTGTCCCCCACTACGCATGCTCTGTGTTTTATTCGTTATCACATTTCTGCTTGATTTCTCACCAGGTATTTGCTTTTTTTGTTATCTGCGAGTATCCTGCAAGCCGTGCATCCCATGGTCTGGGTGCTTTCCGCTTCCTTCCACACAGACTGGTGACTTTGTTTTCGGAAACGCATTCTTCTTCTCCTCCTCGGTCCCTCTTTCTTTTCCTCACTGTTCTTTGGAACCAGGCTTACATTTACCCATAGTGATTGTGTTTGTTTTCGTTTTTGCTAATGCGGGGTAGATCGATTTAGGTCGATTTCTACGGAGCCCGGTGCGAACAATTGGGGATAAAGCAGATCGGAGTGTTCGGTTTTACTATATTATTTTTTGGAACGGGGAAATTTTTTACGTTACATGTGCATGAGGAACATGCATTTTTCTCTCTCTAGTCCCCAATGCTAGACAGATCTTTATGGACCTTATTTTTTCTTGTTTTCTTGCTTTTTTGGGGGGGCGGAAGGGCTTCTTGCTTTCAACATGAACAGATCATTGGCATCAAAACCACCCATTCTTCCTCCCCATTTTCATTTTTTCCATATCTACAATGTTCGGATCCTTTCGATTCCCTTTTGCGGAGTTTGATCTTTGTAGATACTGGCATTTGAACACAGCCTAGACGTAATGGTGGCAAAACAAAGAGGAATATGACGTACAAGTCTGGTTTGTTTTTCTGTTTGTTTTGGTTCCTTTTTCTGGTAGTATTTTTAGAAATTCACAACAAAACACAAACAATTATCGTCATCATTGCTAGCAAATTGCGGCAACAATGGAAAATAGACAACTTCTGGTTTGCTATTTCGTTGTTACACACTGTGTTCGACGTGCATTGGAGTGGATACTTCAGATCATGAACAGGAGGATACTAGCGAGAAGTATCTTTAGAGGTGTTTGTTTTGTGTTGTCTTTTTTTCAGGGTTCACTCTTTCTGTTTTTTCTTTCACTCGGCACATCCCAACCAAAAGGGACGAGGGGTGGGAAAGGGCGCTTTCCGCTTTCATTGTCGTTTGTTAGCTATTAGCAACGTTTGTGCCCCCCAATATGTCGGCTATACTCACTAGACCATTCCTCTTTTTCGACGATGTTGTCGGTCGTTTATGCCGGTTTACTCGGCAAGAGAAGGGAACAGGCAATGAAGGAAATTGCCTCTGTGGACTGCATGCATGGGAAATGCTGGTCTGGGCATCATCATCATCATTACATCCGACAGCGTCTGTTTCCCTCCGCTGGGGTTATCTACATAATTCCTCACCCACCCCTCCCAATCTCACCTCTTTCATCTCTTTCCATGCAAGCATTTTATTGTTGCGTTCAAAAATGTTTGTGCGCAGTGCCTGACTAGGATGGAATGGATTGGAATGTCAAAAACGTAAACAATGGAAAGTGACAAATGCGAATGACATACTGCACAGTCCAATAAATAAAGTGTTGTCAAAAAAAAGGAACGCAAAGGTAAAATTCGCACTCGCACACATCCAAACCACTTGTCAACAGAATCCCCAGAGATTTTTTTCCCGTTGTTTTCTTCGCCCATCGAACAAAAAAGAGAGGGGGAAAATAACGAAGAAAATAATAGCTGTAATTTGTCGGTTTTTGTTTTGTGACATGCAAACCTTGTGCATCCTTTTTTGTTTTTTTTCTTCCCTCTCCTCTCCTCTTCTTTTTCCGTTTTGGATCACAGGTATAAATATCGCATATGACGAAGCAAGTTTTTTACATTCGCTTTCTTTCTCTTCCTTCCTTTCATAATACAGGTTATTATTTTATTCAACATATTCCCCTCAACAGATTCTTATTAACTTATACTATATTATTTATACACACACTTTCAACCCCCTTTTCTACACCCCCCCTTTGTCTTCCCTCCCCCAAATTAGGAAAAAAAACCAAAACAAACACAAGCATAAGGGTAATTTATTCGGACAGAGAAACTCCGCCCCTTTCCTCCTTGTTCTTTCCATACCTTTTTCCACACCAGCCATTATACTGGCTATTTATTATTTATTTATTTATTATTAATATCACGCTTGCTTTCTATCCGCACACTGGTGGGTGATATATTTAAATAGTCCTACCTGTGGCTCTAGAGTCTTGCATATTTTTATTTATTCCCTATTTCCTTTCTTTCTTTTTCTTTTTTTCTTACTTGTTTGTTGCCACAAACATCTCTTATTCTTATTCTTTTATTCTTTAAATACACACGTTATTGTGTCTAGTCTTACGCCCCTCTTACTTTTTTCTTTTTGTCGATTTCTTTAATGTCCTTGTTGTTTCTTGTGTAAAAGCAACAAACACGCCAACGTTAACAACATACTTTTCTCTTCCTACTCTCCATTGTCTTGCGAGATTCTAACGACTTGGAAACGCCCTTCTCGCTTTCCTCTTCTCTCTTTCTCTGACGTTCTGGCATTGGTACGAGCAAACAAGAAGCAGAGGCCAAATACCCAAACAAACAACATAATCAGTTCCACTATCAATCAGCCCAGGTATTGATTGATACTCATCTTATTGTTGTTGTTGTTGTTCTTGTGTTGCTAACGCCACTCGCAGAGTTTACTACATGGCCCATTCTTTTTTATGGAGACCAACAGATTCCTTCACTTGCTCCCTTTTCTCTTTCCTTGCCAGCATAAAATATAAAGAACACTCATCTTGAGCTATTATAAAGGAAGAAGAACGGGATACACACAGCACTGGAGGTTGTGGATTGCACGTTCTCTCACCCTTTGGTTCTTTTTTATCTGCTTCATTCATTTAATTCCTCTGACGAAGACCCACCAAAACTTATCATTATTATTACTATTATTATTACTCCAACAACACACTTTTGTTTGGGATTGGATCAGATCACAATGGCTACAGACACCATCAACCACAATTCCAGCCTCACGAGTGCTGCCCAGCCGTGGGCAAAGCCGGTGACCACAACCATGCGACGCGCACACAGTATGCCGGCGGATACCGCCGCTGCTGTTGCTGCTGCTGCTGGACGGAGCACGCGCGCACTCGACGCCAGCGGCAGCGCACTGGAGTTCCCGGTCCTGCCGTCGCTGGCCGAGACGCTCGGGCGCCTGGTGTGGGCCAGCGTGTGCTCGGCCACACGGTGGACGGCAGCAGCAGCCGCGCCCACCAATGCGGCGGCGGTTGCGGCGTACGCGTGGCGGCGGATGCAGTGGTGGTGGCAGCAGCAGCAGCAGAGCCCGCGCAGCACTGAGGCCGCTGGCAGCGGTGATAGCGAGGAGGAGGACCTGCCGCCCCAGTACCCGGCGGGCCTGCAGTACGGGTTCTTGCAGGGCACATTCGGACTCCCCTACGGCGGCTACCTGGTGCAGCCGCCGCGCGGGGCGCTGCGCAACAGACTGGTGCTGTCCGAGTCGATGAGCATGTTTGGCGTGCTGGGCACGCAGACCGAGATCATCCAGTGTCTCAAGCATCTCCACCCGATGGTGTTCTGCAAAACCAACACGCAGCCTACGTACACGTCGGATATCGTGGTGGAGCTGTACACCAGCACGCAGCAGTCGCAGCCGCAGGCGCCCGGGTCCGGGTGGGCGTACCATGCGATCCCGCTCTTTGGCCGCTGGCTGCAGACCTTGTTTACGCAGCAGCGCCAGCTCGTCATACGGTCCGGCCGCACCTTCACGCCCTCGGACTTCAAGCCGCTGGTGCGCATCCGGGTGCCGCAGGGGATGACGCTCAGTGAGATTGCCGGTGTGCTGGAGGCCGCCCTGCGCGAGCAGCCGGCGTCATCCGCCGCCGCCGCTGGTGGTAGTGCTGGCGGGCTGGATCTGACCAGAGACAAGGCCACCAACATCAGGGTCATGGGCCGCTCCCGCTCTGCGTCGCTGCTGGCATGGGACGCATGCGCTCTCGGCTCAGACCACCCCGCCGCCCACGACGCTGCTTTCTCCCTGCCGCCGTATCAGCGCTACGACGACGACAGCGCTCATCACCAGCTCCATGCGACTGCTGGTTCTTCTGACCATGTTTCTCCCCCGGCCTACTCGCTCTAGCCCTTCACAACTCTGTTCTTCTTTCCTGGCGAAAGATCCGGTTGCTGTGAGGGCGGATGTGCTTGGTGGCAAGGCGAGACCAGGCCACGCCAGACCAGACCGCTCGCTCATCAGCTCCTGCTTAAATTATTCTGCCGTGCCCTTTCTTGTTGAATGCCTCTGTGGTGCTCACCCCCCTCTCTCCTTACTCTTTCTGCATATTTTTTCTCTACTCACGACTTTCTTTTTAAATGACCTTTACTACTACTGCAAAAATATATTTTTACGACTTTCGGTTCTTCGCATGCGAAAATGAGCTGCTTCTGCATGATGTGCCAAAGATGGATGGGACGAATCCGCGGAGGATTTTTTTTTTGCTGGAATGAAATTACATGAAATGCCTGTCTTTTCTATATCAGTCTCGTGTTTTACACCCGCATCGTTGGCATTGCGAGACAGTGCAGCTGCGACATCTGCACATGGACCAGAACCTGGACTGGTCTGCAGAGACTGGTTCCCTTGGACTTTTCGGTCTCGCACAGCTCGACGTAGCGGTATCCTTCCTTCAACGAGTCCACCGACACGCACGCCGACGCAACCTCCACGTCATCGTCCACAACCGCCACCCGCATAAACGAGATCTCCGGATCGTTGACGACGCGGAACAACGACTCGTCATCCTTCCACCAGATCTCCGTGCCGCGGACGGCGCCGTTCCGCGTCACGTACCGGCTCTTGCTCGACCGGCCCTTGTTAAGCGCCGATGTGCTGCTGTTCGCAAGCGGCGTAGGCGCCGGCGGCGGCGCATTGAGCGGCGTCACTAGGCTGCTCCCGCTGACTCCGCCCATCACCGCCACAAACGGATATCCTGTTGCTGCCAGCTGCTGATGCTGTGGCTGCAGAATCGGCGAGTTTGCTGCCGTCCCATGCAGAGAGTGGATTGCCGACAGTCCTCCCAGCATTGCAAGTCCTCCAGAAGGCGCCTGGTGCTGAAGCCCAGCAATGATATTCCCCTTGCTTCCTCCTCCTGCCAGCACTTGCTGCGCTGCTGGATCGTCCGTCGACTGTCTGTTGCTGCCGCTCCGTTGCTGTCCTCCTGCCGCCCCCTCGCTTATCCACTCGATCTCCACCCGGACACGGCTGAGGTTGGCGCCTTGGGTGTTGCTGCCACTGCTGCTGCTGCTGCTGCTACTGCTGCTGCTGCTTGCATCAGATGTTGGCTTTTGGTTCAGATGCTGAAGGGCTGCTAGACTGGCCACCGCATCGGCTGCCGCCACCGTTGCTGCTGCATTGAGCAGCGAGTAATCTGCACTGAACGGCGCTTGCTCTGGTGCTGCCGGCGGATTGTTGTTTGCAAACATCGCCACATCCGACGGCGAGGGAGACAGCCTGTGCGGCGTATGCGCTGACGACGAGTTGACGTTGTTGTTGTTGCTGTTGCATAGAGGTATGTGATGACTGCCGCCGCCTAGCTCTGTCGAGAACGATCCACGTCTGCCTCCCCCATTATTATTATAACTGTTGGAGACTCTGCGGGAGACTCTGCTTCTGTCGTCTACTCTGCTGATGCTTGCCGCCTCCATTGCCACATTGTGCGCCGAGATGACGCTGATGTGGACGGTTGTGCGCCGGGACGACGATGCTAATGCTGGTGGCGGAGGCGACGACATTGATGCTGTCGAGTCGTCTGTCTCCCCTGGCGACGAAAGCGAGCTGTCCCACGATGTAGCGTACTTGAGCGACGGCGAGTTCATCGTGCCCTGCGACTGTGGTGGTGACAGCGCTGTGGTCGTTTCATCCTCGTGCTTGCCAAACAGCCTGTCTTCGCCAAGTGGGGTCTCCGTGTACACCTGCTGATACTGCTGTTCCTTGTCCTCATCATCTTCAAACGACGATACATTCAGCTTTTTTGGCTCGCGCAGGTGGTTTGGCTTTGGAACATATCCAGTCCCCCCAGATGCGCTGTGAAACATCGAATCGTACACCTGCATGTTGCGATCCAGCGTCTGAAAGTTGAGCGCTACTAGCTGACACCCGCTGGCCCAGTGGCTGATGGGGTTGAAGTTTGTTGATGTGAATCTCGAAAACGACGGATACACGCGGGTCATCTGAATCGCATTGTAGTCCGCGTACTTTTGTGGGTTCTGTCGCATAAGCTGGTTTGACGACGACTCTGATAGCGACGTCACCTGGTCAAACGCTGGCTCTGGGCCTTCAACCCCGTCAAAGCCCTCGAAATGCACTGCCTTGCAATACACTATTAGATCTGACAGCTCTGGCGCTACTTTGCGCTTGATCTGCACATTGGACGTGCGTGGCGAAACGCACCGCTCCTGCTGTTTTGCGGTTCCCTGTGTTTGTGCTGGCCACACCGATTTGCTTCTCGAATGGCTTCCCGTCACCGTTGACCGCCGGCTCTTGCGCGGCTCAAGCACTTTGTTCTTGACAATTATGCGGTGCTTGAGCTGGTTGGGCGACGGAAGCTTGCTCTCATGTTCGCCACCAACAGGCTCCAGCACCATCATCTTGCCCAGATATTTTTTGAGAATTGCTGCCATGCGTGCTTGCTGTGGCAGCGAGCAGTGCGTCTCAAAGGAGAGAATCACTGGGTATGGCGATGTGGCAAACGCATAGCGCGAAATTGCAATGATCACATCCTCAAACAGAATACGTGTAGTGCTACAGTGCAGGCCAAAGATAAAAAACCCCCGAGGTGATTTCTGATTAGTAATTGAAAGAGGCTATTGCTGGAGCAGATCAAGCTGCATTTCCTCAAGCAGGACATCAATGATTCCCTCCCTCCCTCAATTAACCGTGCAGCAAACCATAAAATAAACTACTATACTTACAATGTGTGTCCATGGCAAACAACCGGCTCTCCGAATCGCCCGTCCCAACAGTCAACTACATGGCCGTTTTCCGCATGCACAACGGAAAAGAACCCGAAAACAAGCTTGAAAAAGTTCTCTCCCCAACAGCAGCAAAAAGTATTAGCGGATTGTATGTTGCTGCGCATAATCAAGATAGGAAAGATTCAAGTCGCAAGGGAAAATCGGAAACACATTCTACTCTGTTGTTTCTTATTAACATGTCGGCATTTGCCGCATGCATAGTAGAATACTCCAATCATTCTCTGCAACAGAAGGAAAGAATTAGAAAACAACGCATCACATTTCTCAGGTTTCTCAAAGATTTTCGTCAACTTACGTTCAAGACATCTGCATCCGCGTAGCAGCGCGTGCACATAGCTCTCCACCGCCGACGTTCCAACCAGCTGGTCTCCAGTGAGATACGTGTTGTGCGATGTGGACACGTAGTACTGGTTGAGCGGAAGATCCATGTTCGAGTCGATGGGAATCCCGACCGAGGCATTGCTTTCTTCGGGATCCGCGGAAGATGCTGCTGGTGGCATGTAGTCGAGCTGGTTGAATTCGGACAAAAGATACGCCTCCAGTCCGTATGCCGACATCACCTCGGCTCCAGCCGGCACAAATGCCAAAAACCGACGCTCGACCTCGGCATTGTCCACATCTTCTTTTTGCACCTCTCGCAGAAAACGCCCGAAAACAGAGAGTGTCAGCCCGAACCGCCGCTCCTTGGGCATCTCTAACCGAAAAGACATTTGCGGTTTCCCAGAGCGCCGAGCACTGCCGCTCATGGTCAGTCGGTCGTTGTCGTTGTCGTTGTCAATGTCGCTACTGTCGCTGTCGCTTTGCGCATCAAATACACTACATCCAGAGATGCGCGTAGATGGTGCCTGAATTGCAACGCTATTTACAAATGAAAGCGAAATCTCTTCATACAGCGTGTTGGTGCTTTGTTGGGAGTGCTCCCCATATATGGACTCGACTGTTCCCAGAACCCAATCGTCGCATCCAACATGTTGCTGCTGCTGCTGCTGTTGTTGT
>JANBOK010000269.1:0-18275 GCA_027595805.1 Coemansia sp. Benny D160-2 | reverse complement strand
GAACAAATTCATACAAAAAAGAAGCCAATTCTCTAGTTCAAGCGCACTTCCCTTACGTGCACAGAGAGGAAACAAAGAGTAATTGCAATCGAAATGGAGGACTCTGCGGATCATCAGTCCTCCACAGCCGACGCAGCCGAGCGCACAGCAGCAGGAGCTGCGGCGGCTCCGCTCTGCGATCCAAACATCGTCAAGCGGTATCTGATGAACCTGGTCCCAGTGCTGCTGGGCAACGGCCAGGACGATCTTTTGGACGCCGGAAACGGCACCAGCAGCGCTGAGAACCAGAACGGAGACTTTGAAGCCATCCGGGCAATGTTCTCTGTTCCCGAGGCCAGCGTCAAATGCAGGGCATTTGCCAACGATGCCTCGGTTCCCGTGCTGTATGTGGTCAAGGAGAAAACGAACACCGCCACTACTGCCGCCGACTCTGAGGACGCCAAGGCAGCTGAACTGTCATCTTTGGACGGCAATGGCACTGGAAATGGCGAGAAAGGTGCAGCAGCAGCGGTGGGCGAGTATGCGCCTGTGCACTCCTCGTTTGCGCTGTCGTTTGAGCTCCAGTGGAAACCCACCCACGTTGGGAGCGTTGCGCTGATCAAGCGCGGACCCACGCTGGATCCGACCGTTCCGCTGGCGCACCAGATCCAGGTCATGAATCTGCCCGGCCCTGCATCATCGTTATCGTCGTCTTCGGCTACTGCAGCAGCAGCTGTTGCTGCCTCACCTGCGGATGACCAGTCTGTTCCTGCCATGGATGCCGCTGGATCTGCCTCGGCTTCAGCCGCAGCAGCAGCAGCAGCGTCATTCACTTCCAATCCGTACGAGGCGCTCCATGCGTACCTGCGCTTTGCAGTGTCGCCGTACTTTAACGCCTACGTGGCTGCCAAGGAGAAGGCCGACCAGCAGGCGGCGGCAGGACACGGCGGAGTCGCTGATTCAGGCGGCTTCCGCGACGACAAGGATTCGTCTTCCCAGCAACAAGGAGGCGGCAGTGGCGGCGGCGTGACGATGGCCAAGAAGAAGCTGGCGGAGCTGGAGCTCTCGCTTCTGCATCTGCAGCAGAACATGGATATCCCCGAAGTGGTGCTCAACATCCATCCGGCAATTGCGCGCGCAGTCGAAGCGTGTCGGCGCCAGGGGGTGCGCACAACGGTGGAGGCGATTGGGGCCCCGCTGCTGGCCGACTCTGCATTTCTCAACCAGCTGCAGGGCGACGTCAACGGATGGATCAAGGAGATCCAGAAGGTCACCAAGCTGGACCGCGACCCCGGGTCCGGAACCACCAGCCAGGAGATCAACTTCTGGGTGTCGATGGAGCGGGCGCTCGAGCGCATCGAGGAGCAGCTGCAGAGCGACGAGATCGTGCTGACGATGGATGTGCTGAAAGCCGCCAAGCGGTTCCACGCCACGGTTTCGTTCCGCACCGACACCGGGCTGAAGGAGGCAGCCGAGCGCGTCTCGCGGTTCAATGTGCTGATGAAGGATTTCCCGATAAACGAGCTGCTCGCAGCCACGGACATCGGGCGCATCAGCCTGGCGATCGAGCTGATCTTTGCGCACGTGAACAAGAAGCTCAAGCTGACGGCGTATCCGGTGCGGCGCGCGCTGCCGCTGGTGGAGGCGATTTCGCGGGACTTCAACGACCAGCTGGTGAAGGTCCTGGCGCATGTGCGGCTGATGAACATGGATTACGTGGATTTCGAGCGCCTCTTCCGCGAGACGCAGACGGCGTTTGATGCGTGGGAGAACCAGGTCAAGGAGTTCACCAACCTTGCGCGCGATATCACCCGCAAGCGCAGCGAGAAGTTCATTCCCATCAAGATCCGCGCAGCCCACGCGGCGCTGCAAGAGCGGTTCCATTTCGTGCACCAGTTCCGGCAGCAGCACGAGCAGCTGCAGCAGACTATCGTCAAGGTGATGGGCGCCAGCCACGGATTCGGCGGCGGAGAAGACGACGCCGGTCCAGCTGTAGCGGAACCAGCGGCCGCGAATGCGAACACTGGAAGCGACACATCGGCGATCGACGAGATCCGCATGGCGTACGACATCGTCAAGATCGTCGACATCCTCGACGTGACGCCCGAGGGAACCGACTCGTGGGAGCGAGCCGAAACGAGCTACAACGAGCGCGTGGCGCGAGTCGAGAACCAGATCATCGTGCGTCTGCGCGACCGGCTGGCCACGGCGCGCAACGCGTCGGAGATGTTCCGCGTGTTCTCGAAGTTCAACGCCCTGTTTGTGCGGCCCAAGATCCGCGGCGCCATCCAGGAGTACCAGACGCAGCTGATCGGCTCGGTCAAGGACGACATCCGCCGGCTCCACGACACCTTCAAGAGACACTACCGGCGGTCGGAGGCCTACACGATGTCGCAGCTGCGCGACATTCCGCCGGTCTCGGGCGCCATCATCTGGATCCGCCAGATCGAGCGGCAGCTGGAGATGTACATGCGGCGCGTCGGCGATGTGCTGGGCGACGGGTGGGAGATGTACGCGGAGGGCCAGCGCCTCAAGGCCGATTCCACCAGCTTCTGCCGCAAGCTGGACACTCGCCCGCTGTTTGACGCGTGGCTGGCCGAGATCAGTCGGCGCGATCTGACGGTTTCGGGGCGCGTGTTCCTGGTTACGCGCCATCGCGCGACTGGCAACTCGTTCCAGCTCAACATCAGCTTCGACGCGCAGCTGATCACGCTGTTCAAGGAGGTGCGCGAGCTCCTGTGGCTGGGATTCCAGGTCCCGCACACCCTGGTCAATATGGCCCGTGACGGGAAGCGCGTCTACCCATACGCTGTCAGTCTGATGGAGACCACCAAGATCTACCGCCAGACCAGCCATCGCCTGCTCCAGCACCCCGATGTGCTGCCGCTGGCTGCCGGGTACCGCCGCGACGTGATGGTGTGCATCCACCGGGGAATGGGCCTCAAGTGGCAGTACTTTGTCACCACGCCTGGCCTGTACTCTGCCACATCTGCTGCAGCCGCCGGCGTTGGCGTGTCTGGCGGGCTCGGCTCGGTTGTGGGCGAGTCGCACGAGAACCGCAACGCGTCGTTTGTGCGCGAGTTCGCAGCCATCGTGTCGCTGTTCCAGGAGAAGGTCGAGACTCTGATTGCGCTCAACGACGATATCAATGCGGCGGTGCGCGAGCTCTCGTCGTGCGCGTACGCCGAGGCCAGCTTCACCGAGATCCTCGACCGCATCCAGGCGCTCATCGACCGCCTCAACCTCGACAACTACGCCAATCTCGAGCACTGGGTTGCCGGCCTCGATCAGAGGCTCGAGCACGTGCTGACTGCCCGGCTGTCCCACGCCATCCACGCCTGGATCGCCGAGTTCAACCGCCTGCCTGCCGCCGGCGACGATGACGCCGACACCGATAATACCGCCGGTGGAGGCGGTAGCGCCGCCATGCATGGCCTGCGCGACGATTCCAGGCTGGCGCGCAAGCTGCAGCGCAGTCTGGGAGTCGACGACATCGCCGGCGCGCGCGGCAGCGGCAGCGGTGTTGCCAGCGGCCACATTGTTGCTGGCGGCGGTAGCGGCGTGGAGGCAGTGACGCCGAAGCTGCGGCCGCTCGTGCACGAGCTGCGCATCAAGAACCAGATCATGTATCTGGATCCGCCGCTCGAGAACGCACGGGCGTCGTGGATCCAGCAGCTCCACGCGTGGCTGGCGGCCATCTGCCAGCAGCGCCGGCCGCAGGCTACGCGCTACGAGGTTGTGGCCAGCGCCGACGACGATCTCGAGTACGACAACCTGACGCTCGAGTACGACCCAGGCCACCGCGTGTCCAACGACACCCAGCAGCAGCAGCAGCAGAACCCGTTGGAGGAGTTGTTGGCGGCGGATGGCGGAGCGGGTCGCGGCGCATCTGCTGTGCGGGGCGGGGCGGCGTCGTCGTACAAGGATCTGCTGTCGCGGCTGCCGGACAACAGCCTCTTCGAGGCGTACAGATCGGTCGAGGCGATGACCAAGCAGGCGGCCGCGTATGTGCAGATCTGGCTGCAGTACCAGGCGCTCTGGGACCTGCAGACGGACTACGTGTTGGGGTTCCTGGGCGCGGATCTGATGCGCTGGCAGGCAATTCTCCTCGAGATCCGCCGCGCGCGCGCGACCTTTGACAACTCGGAGACCGTCAAGCTGATTGGCGCACACTGCGCGATTGACTATGAGCAGGTGCAGAGCAAGGTCAATGCCCGGTACGACAACTGGCAGCGCGAGATCCTCAACAAGTTCGGGCAGCGGCTCTGCCAGGCGATGCGCGACACGTGCCACGAAATAGCGGCGGCGCGGCTCACGCTGGAGTCGCACTCGGCCGAGTCGAGCACGACGAGCGAGGTGGTCGGGTTCATCACGTTTGTGCAGGAGCTGAAGCGCAAGCGGCCGCAGTGGCGGCGCGACGTGGAGGATGTGTTCCGCGGCGGGCAGCGGGTGCTCGAGAAGCTGCGGTACCAGTTCCCGCAGGACTGGATGTACCTGGATCAGGTCGAGGGCGAGTGGAGTGCGTTCAACGAGATCCTGAAGCGCAAGAACAACGTGATCCAGGAGCAGCTGCCCAGCCTGCAGATGAAGATCATTGCCGAGGACAAGGCGGTGGATCAGCGGATCACGCAGCTGTGCGGCGACTGGGAGAAGAACAAGCCCGTGCAGGGGTCGCTGAAGCCGGACATTGCCACCAACACGCTGAATGTCTTCTTCCAGCGACTCACCCGCCTTGTGGACGAGTACGACCAGGTGTGCCGCGCAAAGGAGGCGCTCGACATGGAGATTTCGCGCGACGAGCGGCTGACGCCTGTGCGCGAGGAGGCCAACGACCTGAAGAGCGTGTGGGCTGCGCTGGCCACCATCTGGCGCGAGCTCGACGAGCTGCGCGAGACCCCCTGGGCCAGCGTGGTGGTGCGCAAGCTGCGGCAGCAGCTGGATGCGCTGCTCGCCGACTCGAAGCAGCTGCCCAACAGGATGCGGCAGTACGCGGCGTTCGAGTTCATGCAGAAGACGCTGCGCGGCCTGCTGAAGGCCAACGGCACCGTGGCCGACCTCAAGTCGGATGCGCTGCGCGACAGGCACTGGCGCCAGCTGTTCAAGGCGCTCCGCGTCACGTCGTCGATGTCCGACATGACGCTGGGCGATGTGTGGGACTTTGACATTGCGCGCAACGAGTCGTTGATCCGCGAGGTCATCACTGTTGCGCAGGGCGAGATGGCGCTGGAGGAGTTCCTGGCCCAGATCCGCGAGACGTGGACCGGGTATGTGCTGGAGCTGGTCGCGTACCAGAACAAGTGCCGGCTGATCAAGGGGTGGGACGAGCTGTTTGCAAAGTGCTCGGAGCAGCTGAGCGCGCTGACGGCGATGAAGGCGTCGCCCTACTACAAGGTGTTTGAGGAGGACGCCGGGTCGTGGGAGGACAAGCTGACGCGCATCCATGTGCTGTTTGACGTGTGGGTGGATGTGCAGCGCCAGTGGGTGTATCTCGAGGGCATCTTCTCCAGCTCCGCCGACATCAAGCACATGCTGCCGGTGGAGTCGTCCCGGTTCCAGAACATCAACACCGAGTTCCTGGCGGTGATGAAGAAGGTGTACAAGAGCCCGTTTGTTCTCGACGTCCTCCACCTGCCGAACATCCAGCGCAGCCTGGAGCGCCTGGCCGACCTGCTCAGCAAGATCCAGAAGGCGCTGGGCGACTATCTGGAGCGCGAGCGCGCGTCGTTCCCGCGCTTCTACTTTGTCGGCGACGAGGATCTGCTGGAGATTATCGGGAATGCGAAGGACGTCCCGCGCATCCAGAAGCACCTGCGCAAGATGTTCGCCGGGCTGGCGGTTGTCGAGATCTCGGACGACTGCACCGAGATCCTGGGCATGGCCAGTCGCGAGGGCGAGCACGTTGCGTTCCGCCAGCCCGTTGAGCTCAAGCAGTTTCCCAAGATCAACGACTGGCTGGCTGCCATCGAGCGCGAGATGCGGCTGACGCTGGCGGATCTGCTGGGCAAGGCTGTTGCGCGTCTGGAAGGGGCTCTCGCTAGCGATGGCGGCAGCGAGATCGATGCCGCTGGGTTCCGCGGCTGGGTTGCCGATACGCCGGCGCAGCTGGTGGTGCTGGCCAAGCAGGTAGTGTGGACCCGCAGGGTGGAGGAGGCCCTGTCCAGCTCCAGCCAGCAGGGCGGCGCGCTTCCGCAGGTGCTCGGCGACACCGAGCGCGAGCTGCAGGTGCTGGCCGACGCGGTGCTGGAGGATCTGGCGCCCGTGGTGCGCAAGAAGAGCGAGCATCTGATCACGGAGCTCGTGCACCAGCGGGACGTGATCCGGGTCCTGGTCGAGAGCGGCGCGACGGGCGCGCAGGACTTTGCCTGGCTCTCGCAGATGCGGTTCAGCTACGCCGAGAACCCGCAGGACCCGCTCGGATGCCTTGTGGTGCACATGGCGGACGCCCAGTTCCGCTACGGATTCGAGTACCTGGGCGTGCCCGAGCGGCTCGTGCAGACGCCGCTGACCGACCGCTGCTACCTGACGCTGACGCAGGCGCTCGAGCGGCGGCTCGGCGGCTCGCCGTTCGGCCCCGCCGGAACCGGCAAGACCGAGTCGGTCAAGGCGCTGGCGACGCAGCTGGGCCGGTTTGCGCTGGTGTTCTGCTGCGACGAGAACTTTGACTTCCAGGCGATGGGCCGCATCTTCGTTGGGCTGTGCCAGGTGGGCGCGTGGGGCGTGTTTGACGAGTTCAACCGGCTCGACGAGCGCATCCTGTCAGCGGTGTCGCAGCAGATCCAGTCGATCCAGCTGGGTCTTCGGCGCACGGTAGCGGCGGCAGACAGCACAGCAGGTGCGTTGGCTGGCGCCGTTGATATCGAGCTGCTCGACCACAAGGTGCGTCTGCATCCGGACACCGGGATCTTCATCACCATGAATCCCGGGTACGCGGGCCGCTCGAACCTGCCCGACAACCTGAAGAAGCTGTTCCGCTCGTTCGCGATGACCAAGCCCGACCGCGATCTGATTGCACAGGTCATGTTGTACTCGCAGGGCTTCCGCCAGGCCGAGCTGCTCGCCAGCAAGGTGGTTCCGCTGTTCAACCTGTGTGCGGAGCAGCTGTCCCAGCAGCCGCACTATGACTTTGGGCTGCGCGCGCTGAAGAGCGTGCTGGTGTCGGCGGGAAACCTGAAGCGCGGCCGCCTGCTCATCCAGCAGCAGCAGGAGCAACAGGCTGGCGGGGCGTCCTCTGCGGCGGCGGCTGAGGAGCAGGGGCTGGTGATCCAGAGCATCCGCGAGACGGTTGTGCCCAAGCTTGTAGCGCAGGACATCCAGCTGCTGACGAGCCTTCTGGACGATGTGTTCCCGGGCGTCGAGTACAAGCCGGCGAGCATCGACCGGCTGCGCGACGCGATTCTGGCTGTGTGCAAGCAGCGCAACCTGGTGGCGGGCGAGCGGTGGATGGACAAGGTGGTGCAGCTGAGCCAGATCCAGACGATCCACCACGGGCTGATGATGGTTGGCGCGTCGGGGAGCGGCAAGACGGCGGCGTGGCAGGTGCTGCTGGCGGCGCTGGAGCTGGTGGACGGAACCGAGGGCGTCAGCTACGTGATCGATCCGAAGGCGGTGACCAAGGACGATCTGTACGGGACGCTGGATCCGACCACGCGCGAGTGGCGCGACGGGCTGTTCACGCACCTTCTGCGCAAGATCGTCGACAATGTGCGTGGCGAGAGCGGGCGCCGGCACTGGATCGTGTTTGACGGCGACGTGGATCCCGAGTGGGTCGAGAACCTCAACTCGGTGCTCGACGACAACAAGCTGCTCACGCTGCCGAACGGCGAGCGCCTGGCGCTGCCGCCCAATGTGCGCATCATGTTCGAGGTCGAGACGCTGCGGTACGCGACGCTGGCCACGGTGTCGCGGTGCGGAATGGTCTGGTTCAGCGACGACACTGTGTCGTTCGAGATGGCGGCGCAGAACTATCTGCGCACGCTGCAGACCCGGCCGCTCGACGAGGGCGAGGAGGGCGCGGCAGCTCTGTTGGGTTCAGCAGCGTCCGGCTCCCAGGCGGCGAAGGACGGCGAGGCAGCCAGCGAGCTCAGCCCAGCGATGCAGACGCAGACGATGGCGGCCGCCGTGTTCGAGCCGCACCTCAGCGCCGACGGCCTCGTGGAGCGCGCGCTCGGATTCGCCGGCGCGCTGGAGCACGTCATGGACTTCACGCATGCGCGCGCGCTGGACACGCTGTTTGCGCTGCTCAACCGGGCTGTGCTCGATGTGGTGGAGTACAACGCGCAGCACGCGGACTTCCCGCTGGCGCTGGATGCGGCGGAGGCGTACCTGGCCAAGCGGCTGGTGCTGGCGATAGTGTGGAGCTTCACCGGCGACGCGTCGCTGGCGGCGCGCCGGGAGATGTCGGACTTTGTGCGCGGCGCGGCGACGATCGATCTGCCGGCGATGTCGGGCGAGGCCGGCGACGAGGCGGTCGTCGACTACGATGCGGCCATCCGCAACGGCGCGGCCGAGTGGGTGCCATGGGCGGCGCGGGTCCCGCACATGGATATCGAGACGCACCGGGTCACGGATCCGGGTCTCGTCGTGGCCACCACGGATACGCTGCGGCACGAGGCGGTGCTGAACGCCTGGCTGGCGCAGCACAAGCCGCTGGTGCTGTGCGGGCCGCCCGGGTCGGGCAAGACGATGACGCTGCTGGCGGCGCTGCGCAGCCTGCCGGATCTGGAGGTTGCGGCGCTGAACTTCTCGTCGGCGACCACGCCGGATCTGGTGCTGAAGACGTTCGAGCAGCACTGCGAGTACCGCAAGACGCCCGGCGGCGTGGTGCTTGCGCCGGCGGCGATTGGGCGCTGGCTGGTCGTGTTCTGCGACGAGATCAACCTGCCGGCGCCGGACCGGTACGGCACGCAGCGGGTCATTGCGTTTCTGCGCGGGCTGGTGGAGCGTGGCGGGTTCTGGCGCGCGGCCGAGCGGCAGTGGGTGACGCTGGAGCGGGTGCAGTTCGTCGGCGCCTGCAACCCGCCGACGGATCCCGGGCGCGTGCCGCTGTCGCGCCGGTTCCTCCGCCACGCGCCGCTTGTGCTGGTGGACTATCCGGGCGAGCAGTCGCTGGTGCAGATCTACGGCGTGCTGGCGCGCGCGATGCTGAAGGTGCAGCCGCAGCTCCGCGCCTACGCCGAGCCGCTGACGCGCGCGATGGTCGATGTGTATCTGGCGTCGCAGCGCCGCTTCACGCCCGACCAGCAGGCGCACTACGTGTACTCGCCGCGCGAGCTGACGCGCTGGGTGCGCGGCATGTTCGATGCGATGCAGCCGCTCGAGTCGCTGGGCGTCGAGGGCCTCGTCAGGCTCTGGGCGCACGAGGGCCTCCGCCTGTTCCAGGACCGGCTGGTTGGCGCCGGCGAGCGGCGGTGGACGGACGAGCGAATCAGCGAGGCCGCACGTGCGCGCTTCCCGACCATCGACCACGCGACGGCGCTGGCGCGGCCGATTCTGTTCTCGAACTGGCTGACGCGCAACTACGTGCCGGTTGCGCGCGAGGAGCTGCGCGACTACGTGCGCGCGCGGCTGCGCGTGTTCTACGAGGAGGAGCTGGATGTTCCGCTTGTTCTGTTCAACGACGTGCTGGACCACGCGCTGCGCATCGACCGCGTGCTGCGGCAGCACCAGGGCCACGCGCTGCTGATCGGCGTGAGCGGCGCCGGCAAGACGACGCTGGCGCGGTTCGTGGCGTGGATGAACGGGTTGGCGGTGGTGCAGATCAAGGCGCACAACCGGTACCGCGCGGCGGACTTTGACGACGACCTGCGCGCGGTGCTGCGGCGCGCCGGGTGCGGCGGCGAGAAGATCTGCTTCGTGCTGGACGAGAGCAATGTGCTGGATGCCGGGTTCCTCGAGCGCATGAACACGCTGCTGGCCAACTCCGAGGTGCCCGGCCTGTTCGAGGGCGACGAGCAGGCGGCGCTGCTTGCTGCGTGCCGCGAGGGCGCCGCGCGCGACGGGCTGCTGCTCGACTCGGCCGACGAGCTGCTCCGCTGGTTCGCGCAGCAGGTCGCGCGCAACCTGCACGTCGTGTTTACGATGAATCCGCCGCCGGCTGCATCGGCGGATTCGGCGGCGGATTCGGACTCGCTGGCGGCGCGCGCGGCCACGTCGCCGGCGCTGTTCAACCGCTGCGTGGTCGACTGGTTCGGCGACTGGTCCGACCAGGCGCTGTTCCAGGTCGGGCGCGAGTTCACCGCCTCCGTCGACCTCGATGTGCCGGGCTTCGTTGCGCCCGACTCGCTGCCGGTGGCCTACGCCGCGCTGCCGCTGCCCGCCTCGCACCGCGACACCGTGGCCAACGCCTTCGTCGCCGTGCACAAGACGGTGCGCGCCGCCAACATCCGCCTGGCGCGCCGGCGCGGCCGCACCGCGCACGTGACGCCCCGCCACTACCTGGACTTCATCCAGCACTTCACGCGCCTGTACTTTGCGCGGCGCGACGCGCTGGAGGAGCAGCAGCGGCACGTGAACGTGGGGCTCGACAAGCTGCAGGCAACCGTAGCGCAGGTCGAGGAGCTGCGCGGGTCGCTGGCGGCGGCGACGACGGAGCTGGCGGCCAAGACGCAGCAGGCGAACGACAAGCTGGCGCGCATGGTGCAGGGCCAGCAGGAGGCCGAGCAGAAGCAGGCGGCGTCGCTGGCGCTGCAGGCGGAGCTGGCGACGCAGGACGCTGCCATCGAGGAGCGGCGCGTCGTGGTTGTGCGCGACCTGGAGCGCGCCGAGCCGGCGGTGGAGGAGGCGCAGCGCGCGGTGTCGAACATCAAGAAGCAGCAGCTGACGGAGGTGCGCGCGATGGCGAATCCGCCGGCGGCGGTCAAGCTGGCGATGGAGAGCGTGTGCACGCTGCTGGGCCACCGGCAGACGGACTGGAAGAGCCTGCAGAGCATCATCCGGCGCGACGACTTCATTGCGTCGATCGTCAATTTCGACGCCGATCGCCAGATGAGCCGCGCGCTGCGTGCGCAGATGCGGCGCCAGTTCCTCGAGCGCGCCGAGTTCAACTTCGAGACCGTCAACCGCGCGTCCAAGGCGTGCGGCCCGCTTGTCAAGTGGGTTGCCGCGCAGGTGGAGTTTGCCGAGATCCTGGACCGCGTGGGCCCGCTGCGCAGCGAGGTCAAGCAGCTGGAGCGCGACGCCGAGGCCACCCGCCTGCGCGCGGCCACGCTGGCGCAGATGCTGGCGGAGCTGGAGGCCGACATTGCGCGGTACAAGGACGAGTACGCGCTGCTTATTGCCGAGACCGAGCGGCTGAAGCGCGAGATGGCGCGTGTCGAGGCGAAGGTTGCGCGCTCGCTGCGGCTGCTCGAGTCGCTGGCCAGCGAGCGCGGCCGCTGGGAGGCCGGCAGCGCCGACTTTGCCGCGCAGATGCGCACGCTGGTTGGCGATGTGCTGCTGGCCGGCGCGCTGCTCGCCTACGGCGGCCTGTACGACCAGCAGTACCGCGACCAGCTGGTGCAGCGCTGGGCCGCGCAGCTGGCGCGCTCCGCCGTCGGCGTCAGGCCCGACATGCGGCTGGCCGAGTATCTGTCGACGGCCGAGGAGCGGCTGGCGTGGCAGGCGCACGGGCTGCCCGACGATGCGCTGGCGATGGAGAACGCCGCCATGCTGGCGCACTTTAACCGCTATCCGCTGATCGTCGATCCGTCGGGCGCGGCGACGCACTTTCTCCAGCAGCAGCACCTGGCAGAATCGGCAGCATCCGGCGGCGGCCACAAGCTGACGGTGACCTCGTTCCTCGACGACGCCTTCCTCAAGCAGCTGGAGTCGGCGCTGCGCTTCGGCAACGCGATCCTGATCACGGACGTCGAGCATCTTGATCCGATCCTCAACCCGGTGCTGAACCGCGAGCTGCGGCGCACCGGCGGGCGCGTGCTGATCCGGCTCGGCAGCCAGGACATCGACTTCTCGCCGGCGTTCAGGCTGTATCTGTCGACGCGCGACCCGGCGGCGTCGTTTGCGCCGGACCTGTCGTCGCGCGTGACGTTTGTCAACTTCACGGTGACGCGCGCATCGCTGCAGGCGCAGTGCCTGGCGCAGGTGATGCGCCACGAGCGGCCGGATGTGGACGCCCGGCGCAGGGACCTGCTGCGGCTGCAGGGCGAGTTCCGGCTGCGGCTGCGCGCGCTGGAGAAGGAGCTTCTGCGCGCGCTCAACGCGGCGCAGGGCAACATCCTGGACGACGACGCGGTGGTTGCCACGCTGGAGACGCTGAAGACCGAGGCCGCCGAGATTGCGCGCAAGGCTGCCGAGACCGACGGCGTGATGCGCGAGGTCGACAGTGTTGCGGCCTCGTTCACGCCGCTCGCGCGGTGCTGCGCGGCCGTGTACTTTGCGCTCGACCGCCTCGCGGCCATCCACCCGTTCTACCAGTTCTCGCTCGACTTTTTCCTGGCCATCTTCCGCCAGGTCGTCGAGCGCGCCCCGCCAGCTGCTGCTGCTGCATCTGCTGGCGACGATGACCAGCGCAGTCGTCTGCGCAGCCTGCGCCGCGACCTGTTCCGCCTCGCGTACGCGCGCGCGGCGGCGTCCGTGCACCACGACAGCCAGCTGGTGCTGCTGCTGCAGCTGGCGCAGATCCGGCTGCGCAGCGCCGAGGAGGAGGCCGAGGAGGGGAATGGCGGCGACGCTGCGGGCGCGCAGGAGGCCTGGGCGCGAGTCAACGCCGACCTCGACTTCCTTCTGCGCGACGCCAGCGTCGCGGCGGTGGCTGCCTCTGCATCGGCGCCGGCGCCTGCGCCGAAGCTGGCGGCGCCGCTGGCTGCGCTGGTTGGCGCCGACGCGCTGGGCGCGATGGATGCGCATGCGCGGAGCCTGGGCTGGTGCCGCGTCTGGATCCGCAGCCTCGAGGGCTTGGAGGCTGCGGATGCCGGCGAGTGGGCTGCGTTCCTGGCTGCCGCCGACGCCGAGCGGCGCGTGCCGCGGTCTGCCAGTCTGGCCGACGGCGAGCTCCTCGGCGCGATGCCGGCGGCCGTAGCGCTGCGCGACCTCATTGTGGTGCGCCTGCTGCGGCCGGACCGCGTGCTTGCGGCGGCGGCGCGGTTTGCGGCGGCGGTGTTCGGCGGCGAGGACGGCGACGGCGCGGCATCGACGCTCGAGGCGGCCGGCATGGCGGCGGATGCGAATCTGCGCGAGATCGCTACCGCCGAGGTGGCGGCGACGACGCCGATTGCGCTGTGCTCGGTGGCCGGGCACGATGCGGCCAACCGCGTGGATGCGCTGGCGGAGGAGATGCGGCGCCCCGTGGTGTCGGTTGCCATGGGCTCCGTCGAGGGCTTTGCGCTGGCCGACCAGGCGATTGCGGCGGCGGCCAAGAGCGGCGGCTGGGTGCTGCTGAAGAACGTGCATCTGGCGCCGGCCTGGCTTGCGCAGCTCGAGAAGCGCCTGCAGTCGCTGCGCGCCCACGCGCTGTTCCGCCTGTTCCTGACGATGGAGATCAACCCGGCGGTGCCGCACAGCCTGCTGCGTCGCGCGCGCACCCTCGTGTTCGAGCCGGCGCCCGGCATCCGCGCGAATCTGCTGGAGAGCCTCAGCGACGCCAGCTACGCCGGCGGTGGTAGTGACTCTCAGGCGTTTCCGGCCGAGCGCACCCGCCTGCACTTCCTACTGGCGTGGCTGCACTCGGTGGTCGTCGAGCGGCTGCGGTATGCGCCGCTCGGCTGGACCAGCCGGTACGAGTTCAGCGATGCCGACTATGCGTGTGCGCGCGCCACGGTTGACCGGTGGATCGGCGCCGCGGCGGCCGGCAAGGCCAACATCGACCCAGCGCGCATTCCGTGGGCCGCGATCCGCGCGCTGCTTGGCGCCAGCGTGTACGGCGGGCGCATCGACAGCGACTACGACCGGCGCGTGCTCGAGTCGTTTGTAGCGCGCTGGTTCTGCGCCGACGCGTACGGCGCCGACTTTGCGCTGGTCGATGCCGCCGATAATGGCATTGGCGGCGGCCAGGCGGCTGCGCTGCTTGCGCCCGAGGGCACCCGGCTCGACGACTTTGTGCGCTGGTGCCACGCGCTGCCCGACAGCGAGCCGCCCACGTGGCTCGGCCTGCCGCCGAACGCCGAGACGCTGCTGCTGGAGCAGAAGGGCCGCCGGCTGGTCGCCGATGCGCGGCGGCTGCGGGCGCTGATGGACGACGATGACGACTATGAGGATGGCGACGATTCTGGTGGCGACCGTCTGGATGCCGGCGATGGCGATTCCGAGGGCGCCCGCCAGCCGGCCCACATGCGCCAGGCCGAGACGCTGGCGGCCAGCTTTGCGGCGGCGCTCCCCGAGTCGCTTCCGGCGCTTCCTTCTTCGCCCGATGCGGGTGGCAGCGGCGGAGCGGAGCATGCGCATGTTCCGCTGCTGCGCGTCATCGAGCGCGAGAACGCGGTTGCGCGCTCGCTGCTGGCGCAGGTGCGGCTCGATCTGGCGCAGCTGCGCGCGGTCTGTCGCGGCGAGCGCAAGCAGACCAACCATCTGCGGCGGCTGCTGGCGGACTTTGGCGCCGGCTGCGTGCCCCGCGCCTGGGCCGGAACCTACACTGTTCCGCGCGACTGCTCGCTCACCGCGTGGGTCGCCGACTTTGCCAGCCGCCTGGAGCAGTCGCGCGAGCTGGTCGCGCGCATCGAGCGCAGCCAGAGCAAGCCGCCATCGTCGTCGCCCGGCGCTGCGGTGCGCGAGATCCAGACCCACCGCGTCTGGCTCGGCGGGCTCCTGCATCCCGAGGCTTTCGTCACGGCCACGCGCCAGGCCGTGGCCAAGCAGCTGCAGTGCTCGCTGGAGGAGCTGGCCATCTCGGTGTCGCTGGACGCGGGCACTGGCAGTGATGACGGCGATTCTTCTTCGTTTGCTGTCAGCGGGCTCCGCATCGAGGGCGCCGCCTGGCTGCCCGATCGCCGTGCGCTGGCGCTGAACGATGGCGCGGCCGAGCGGCTGGGAGTGTGCCGCCTCAAGTGGGTGCGTCGCAGCGATGGAAGTGGCCGGACGCTGCATGCCGACCCGCTTGCTGCCGCGGCTGGGATCCCCGTGTATCTCAACGCCGACCGCTCCGTGCTGCTGTTCGAGGCCACGCTGCCCATCGACCAGGCCGCCGGTTCCGCCACCACCGCCAGCGCGGTTGTGCAGCGTGCGGTGGCCCTCATTGCTGCGTGACGGCTGGTGCTGCTTCCTAGTTGTTGTTTTTCCTTTCCTCTTTTTCCGTTCTCAGGACCCAGGAACAACCAATCAATCAATCAATCAATTCAGTCGGTTGGAAGTACCAGAGTGCAGTAGCTTCCCAGACCCGAAGAATGGGGGCATGGCCATTAATCCAGGAACCCGCCACCAGTGCCGCTGGCTATTGTCCGTCCTCTTTTATCTTCATTGTCATTCTCAGTGTGCGTCGGCGTATTCGGAATTACTACTTCCTGCCCTGCCTTATTCAGTCACCCACTCACTCATTCACTCACTCACTCATTCATTAATCTTCCATGTCTGCTGTGCTGAGCTCTGTGCATGTGGAATTGCTCAAGTGCGCTCTGCGAATAACCCAAATGGCTGGTCACCTGGTTGGGGGGAATGGGTTTTCTCTCCTTTTTTCGCAGCTGCGAGGGAAGCGACAAAGAAACGAGTCGCAAATCCTTTTTCTCTCGCCTTACTTTGCTCTGCAGGCTGCGTGCTTCTGAAGAAGCAGACGCAAACCGGTTTCCAGCCGCAGGACCACCGCCCATTGCGGTAAAGGGAGAAAGGCGGTGGTGGTCTCTTTTTCGCCCCTCCCGTTGTCAGTCAGACGGTTGTTGTTGTTGCTGCTGCTGCTGCTGTGGACTTGCTTTTTACTGCTTTCTTTCCTTTCTGGATTCTTGGGAGAGGAAGAGATTGGGTGCAGCAGAAACATGAGATTTCTCTCCTTTTTCAAAAAGACTTTTTATTTTATAAAGCTTTTTGTGTCCTCTCGTTAAACTTTTATTTTATTTTGCTCTCGATATAAAATGTTATAATTGGAGCCGCCAGCTAGCGTAACCATTGCTATTGCCCCGCCCCTGTCTATTAATCCACCCGCTTTATTTATACATTCATTTATTTATATATTATCTGCGTTTTCTGCCCGACTCTGCTCTGCTTGGATTAACAGCAAAGCAACAAACCCCCATTCCACACACACACAAGAGACACTGATGCGGCACAAAGGCCTGTGCAGCCTGGCTGCGGCGGCGCTGATGGCGGGGCGTGTGGCGGGCGACATTGTTCTGTCGGTGGCGTCGCCCAGCAACATGGACGACTACATGGCGGTGCTGTCGAGCGCGTGGCCCACGCTGTATCCGAAGCTGGAGGAGCAGCTGCAGATAGCGGCGACGCAGGTGCCGGCGGAGTACAGCTACCTGTGGTCGCTGCTCGGCGTGGCCGACGGCGCGGTGCCGTCGACGTTTGACGCGCAGTGGGCCGGGGCGTTTGTTGAGAGCGCGCAGGCGCTGGGGCCGACGACGATTGCGGCGCACGAGATCCCGGGCGCCGAGTCCGATCCCGCCGCTCAGCCCACTGCGCTGGTTTCCACCAACGCCGACGGCGTCGTTGCCACGGCGGCTGGCGTTGCTGTTGGCAGCCCTACGATCGTCGTGGCCATCAACGGCAATGTCGCTCGCTATCCGCACGACGCGAGGAGCTCCGACGACGCCGGTAGCAGCGATGAGTCTGCCGACGAGTCCGCCGACGTTGGCGATGTCGATGGCGGCGTCGATTCGGGCGCTGCGTCTGGTTCGTCCGACCAGTCCTCGTCGCACGACTCCGACTCCTCCTCCGCTGCGTCCCGTGGCGCTCGGCCGCTTGGCGCCACGCATCTTCTGGCTGCGGCTGCGGCTGCTGCCATTGCTGGGCTGACCTCCATCCCGCTGCGGTGGTGATAGTCAAGCAGCCCTTCGTTTTTTAGAGTGAGAGGGACGGAGGCGGAGTTTTGTTTGCTTTTTTTCCAGGAACTTGCTGATTCATTAACCTTTTTTCTTGATTTCTTCATCTCCCTCTCCTCCAGCTTTTTTCCTTTTCTCGTTCTTGATTCCTGCGTATGGCGGCGTGGCTCCTGTTTGAGCCACGCTGTAGTTTTCCCCCTCCCATTCATCTATTGTCTTTCGTTTTTTTCTAATCTCTATTCCGATATCTTTTGTTCCATGCCAGCCGTCCTCATTGCTCAAGGGCGGGTGGTGCAGACGTTGCCGATGGAAGCTGGCAGCCGTGGTGGGTGGGTAATTGCGAAATAGGAATTCGATCGCTGGTGATCGGTCCATCGTGGTGCAATACACCAAGCGGCAGATAGATCCACATACACCCGCGTAGTCACAGCACGGCGTATCCTGCTTGTCGGATACAAACGTGGAATAGCGATTGCGATATTAGCTATTCGCCTAGCTGTGGTGTTTATCCTGCCAGCTACTCCCCCACCCCAATCGCAACTCTACGATTCCCTCCATGTTGAAAAGGAAGTGAGGGTGGGTGGGAAAAAAAGCAAGGCCCTACTCGTCTGGTTCTAACATCTTTCTCTCTGAGAAGAATGTGTTGAAACCCGGAAAGACATCAAGCCGCCAATCTAGGCAAAACGAAGAAAATACCGCAACAGGCGCTTGTCAGGTTTGCTGTAATTGTTGTTGCTGCTGCTGCTGCGGTTCCGACTAGCCCAACAATTGCAGCTCTTTTTCCTTGTTGCTCTTGTTCTTGCGGCTGGATGAATGGGTGCGATCTTTCCTCATTTCCTTCTTCTCTTTGCTGCTCAAATAGAGGCTCTTTGTTGTTGTAGCTCTTGCTGCAATCGCAGAGAAAAACAAATACATAAGAAAGGCTGCTGGCGGATGCAGCAAAAAGAAAAGAGAAAGGCGGTCACATCCAGTTTCGTTTCGTTTCATTTCATTTCATTTGTTTTCTTCTTGTCTATTTTTCTGGTCAATAGTAGAAAATAGAATAATAATAATAAAGTGGATTTTCTTCCTCCTCTTCCTCATTTCATACAGAAAACGTCTGTGCGCGCTTTTATTGTTCCGGTAAGCTTGTAGTTTGTTCCATTCCACGTATCCACTCGTTCAGTGCACAGTAACTCTTCCCCTCTCCCCCCGCTCGCCCCTCTCCTCCCCCTTTACCCTTCTTGTTCCAGCCTGCTGGAGGCAGCGTGGACAACAGCAAGCTGCTTCTTCCCGCTGCTGCTGGCCTTGTGGCCCGTGTTTCAAGCAAAAGGAAAAACAGGACCCATTCCCGCTCTCTCCGCTTGCCCTTGGGATCCCCCCATGCAATGTTATTTTATTATGTTTCCGTTGAAA
>JANBOK010000268.1:0-18344 GCA_027595805.1 Coemansia sp. Benny D160-2 | reverse complement strand
GCTCACCTGTTTGACAACAGCGAGGTTGTTGGTGGCTCGCCATGGGGCTCTGGCACCGTTGCAAATGGCGACGGCTCGCGTCAGCCAACCGAGAAGGAGCTTGAGATTGCCGAGGTACAGGGCGAGAAGTTTGCTGCCGTTGCCTCCAAGCTTGCCGCTTAGGGTCAAACCTCTTTAACCATTTTTCCATTTTTTATATTTTACTATTCTCCAATGCAACAACACTTTTCTCGTAAAATCTGAAATGAGAAACGCCAAATTCTTATAACAAGCTGTGCTGTGAGAGAATAGTGATACTCGCTATCTAGCTTTATTGGTTTATTACTAAATAATAAAGATTGTGGTATAAAAACTCGAATAAGGCTCCAGGTTCTATCTCATTGTAGGAGTGTTCTCGGGCCACATCTCCTTCACGTAGCGGTTGATCTTTGTTCCAGCCTCGGCATCGTTGAGTTTTTGTACCTTGGGCACGTTCTTGTCAACAATCTCTTGAAGCATCGACGTAGACATTCCAGTGTTCTTCATCGCCTTTTTAATCTTCAAAGCAAACTTCTCTTTTGACTTTTGCGCATCGAGAGCAATTTTCAATGTACGCTTATCTGCAAAAACGGCGTTAGGGTCCATCGTGGGTGCCAGCGCCTTGTCGACAATCTTTGTTTCCTCCTGCAATTGCATGTTCGCAAGCGACTTTACAAGATAGCTGAATCCAACCTCTGCCTCTGGGGTGTCTGTATTGAGGATCTCAATCATCGTCATCGGCGCACAGTCGCCTTTGCGGGTACCAATGTTTATCAACCGCGTAAAACCTCCCGGACGATCGGCAAACCGTTTGGCATATGTGTCCATCAAGAGAGGAACAACAATCTTTGGCTGATACAAATACGCTTCAATCCGGCGCCGATCCTGCAGAGTGCCTCTCTTTCCTAGAGTAATCATCTTGTCCACAAGGCGACGCAGCTCCTTCGCCCTTGGAACCGTGGTCTCTATCCGGCCATGTTTAATGAGATCTGTGGTCAGGTTGCGGAGCACCTGGCGTCTAAGCGCCGAGTGCATGTTCAGTTTTCTGTGCTTGCTTTTGGCATGCATGATTAGAAATGATAGACTGTTGCTGTTGTCAATGTAAGGAAATAAAAGGAAGTATAATTCAGAGGAGCAACAGAAAAGCGGCAATGAAAATATTTAACAAAAGTGTTCAGTAAAAAAAGGCAATTTGGGTTTCATTTTTGCTCTTATCAAAAAGCTGAAGAATCCAGCACCAATTCTGACAAGAAAAACAAGGCTATGGGCTGATTTGATTGCGCATTAATTTAGTATGCATTGTAATTACATTATAATTCTAATCAAAGCGTCAGCAGATTGGCATGGAAGAAAAAGTGCGCAGCAACACTATGTGGTGCAGCAGCGCATAGCCTTTGTTTTGTTTTGTTTTTTCACTTAAATCAGAAACTATGCTCGAGAATGTGTGAACTGTCAAGTCGACAAAGAAAACCAACTTTCCCTTCTCTTTCCCTTTGCTTTGGACTTTTTTTCTTCTTTTTACTTGTTTTTTCTTGCCAGAGGTTAAACCTTATCACTACTACTTGTATAACATAGTTCTTACTCAATTTCCTGACTAAACTAGCAAAACCAAGCACGCTTTTGTCGCGACAGCTATTGGATACATAGAAAGAACCTATAGCTATGCTGCAGTATACGCCGAAAGGTAGTTCAGATGAAGATGAAAGTCTGCATCCTTTTACGCAAGAGGAGACACAGCGGATGCACCAGATGCTACGTCGGAAGCTGGGACCCGAGCACGTAAGCACTAGACAGGGGATGGGTGGCATGCGTCTTTCGTACATTGAAGGCTGGCGCATTATTAGCATTGCAAATGAGGTGTTTGGGTTTAACGGGTGGCGTTCGAGTATTCAGAACCTCACTATCGACTATGTCGATGCAGGCGAAGGTGGGCGGTTCTCAATTGGCGCCAGCTGTGTTATGCGCATTACATTGCGTGACGGCACTTACCGAGAAGATGTTGGATTTGGAATGATTGAGAACACGAAATCCAAGGGGCAGGCTCTGGAGAAAGTCAGAAAGGAGGCAGTGACGGACGGTTTGAAGCGAGCAATGCGCCAATTTGGAAATGTGCTTGGCAACTGCGTGTATGACAAGGATTTTCTTCGGAACATGGGCCAGGTCCAGAAGCAGCCCAGAGGCGCAATACAGGGAGACTCACTGTACAGATATACAGATCTTGAAAACCAAAGCACTCCGCCCTCTGCCTCTGCAACTAGCACTGCCAGCAACCCCTCTAATGAGACTACCGGTGACATAGGCAACAGCAGCAAGCGTCAAGCATGCGAGTCTGGCACGCTACCACGCTCAAACCAGACCATGCCAGCGGCCGATCTGTCTGCAGGGAATAGGAGACCAGGTATGTATCTAGCGGCCTCGGATATCAACATTTCTTTATAAAAGTTGTTTGTACTTTGCTTGTGTATAATGTGCCTTTACCGTTTTATTACCAATGGAGTTATTATCTTGTTGTAATAATTGTTTTATTCATGCAATAGATCTTCACCACAACGCTTCTGCAGATTTCGACCTGGATTACATGTATGACGATGTTCTGGATATGATGGTTGATCTGGAGACCGATAGGCCGATAATACCTGACAGCCCGTCTTCTTGCTATGTGAACGATATGCCAGCAGCCGAAATGCGCAGAAAGGTGCCACCTCAGGCGGCACAAACACCCTCAAACACCATATCTACGCCCATGAGTATCGGGAGCAGCGTGAAGAACAGAAGCGCACCCGAGTCAGCTGCAAGACCGAGTGGATCTCTTGCAAGAGGAGAATGGGTTCCGCCATCCTCAAGGAATCTGTCGTTTGAAGCACCACCACACCCCCCACAACCAGACAGGCTGCCAAATACTACATCAGTCCAACAGCAGCAGCAGCAGCAGCAGAATGGCTCCATGAATGCTGTCTCAGGCCGTCCCAAATCGTTTGCAGATGTTTCGTCATTCACGCCGGCTTCACATGGAAAATCCGGTCCAAACTTAACAAAGTAAGCGGACCACAATACAGTGCTATTGTATCTGTGTGCTTTCGTGAGTGATATTTGCACAGCACCTTATCATAATGTTTATTCTGGAACTATCTCTAAATAATTGATGCCAGATGAGGTTTTGTTAGCAAAATTATATTTTATTCTTTTCTTTCAGTAACAAGTATTAGTTAGTCAACCTGCTTTTTTCTATTTTTTTCCGTATATTAGTTAATTTGTGAGCTGTTCTTTAAATTCTACGCATTAATATTGCCGATAAATCGTTGGTCAGTCACAAGGAATGGCCTATATCTATGGCAAAGTCTCATATAGCAACCATTTGCTACATTCAAGCCAAATGCGTTATTTCTTGTACTTTCTTTGACGAGCAACATGCATTACTCTTACCACACGAGAGTCTTGTTGGAAGCACGTCAGACGGACGCTCGGGAAGATCCACAACATCCATATCTGTTTCTGTTGTCAAGAGTGGGTCTATATGCAGGTCAGCAGCCACAGGATCGAGATCCAAACGAGCATCCTTGCGAGATATCAGGAAATATCCACGCGGCAAGTTGGTCTCCTTGTCCAAGTGCTGCAGCGAGTCATAAAGCTTGTCAACATCACAGAACCATGACGGATACTTGTATCTTGCGCTGTCCAGAACCAACACCTTGTTGGTTTCAGGATGATATGCGCCGACAGGAGAGAAGTGACCGTCGCCTGTCTGACCAAGCGAGCTGCGTGAAAACGACAGAACCATGAAAACATCGTCTCTTTGAGTCACGTATTTGATATCCCGCAAAAACTCGTTGCGTGAAGACGCTGTCCCACGCTTTGCAATTACCTGTGCGTGAGAGCTCGACAGACAGAGAAACTGGTCAAACGTTATTCCGCTTGCTTTAAGCTCAGATTCCGTCCGGCAGGACTCAAGAAGCTCGTCGCTGTACCAGCGCCAAACGCCCTTCCACGTACGGCCAGGATCAACCTCAAGCGCATTGAGCACCATTGCCAGCGAGCTGGGCCCGCAGTATGCAGGCTCGGACTGGACAGTAAAATTACCAGCAAGGTTAAAGTAACCCTCTGCATAGCCTGCATTCAGTGCTTCCTTGAACAACTTGCGGCCCTTTTCAGACGTAAATGATACAAGATCTGCAGGAAGCTCTCTCCGGTAAAACGACATTGCTGTAGTAGCGGGGGCCGCATGTTCTATCTTCTGTGGGCTCAATGTCGAATTCTTTGTCGATGCGTAGCCGTTCTTACCACCGCATGAGGTTGTGTGCAAGTCATTTACATTTGGCGAGATGGGTGAGTTGTTGCACCGACTGACCATCTTTTCTTTGACACGCTCGGCTGATGTGGACGCAGGGACGCTGTTGCTGGAGACGTCCTTTTGTTTCAGCTGGTCTAAATTGTGTTGTTGCAGCAGCGCAGCCTCTTTGCAAGAGACAGTCAGCACAGCGCTACACCTAGTCTTTTCATGTTCAGCCGGCGTAGCGCAGCTATTACTTGGCTCCTTATTGCGGAGAAGACAGGAAGGTAACAATCCAAGCGGCAAAGGCGTAGGCATATTATCGGCTATGCCGGCAGAGCAAGGCACCGACAGAGCACTGGTGCACATGTTGGCACCTCTACAACCCTGCGAATAAGACAATAGTGTTGATTCAGACGCTATGTCTGCGGTTCTGCCCAGGCATGAGCAACTTCGTGAAGGTCCAGGGAGCTCAGAGCACCTTATCAAGCACCGGAACAGTGTTTGCGATCGAGACATCTGTGGATAGTTTGAAGCCTCGCTATTGTTGTGCTGTGAAGTATATAGAGTATATGTGGTATATGAGATCTGTGGTATTTTCTTCCTTCTAACCGAATAACAAAAAAGATAGAGAACAAAACAAAGAGTAAAAAACACATGAAGATAACGCAAACATAACTTTCTAGAGGCGGAATACGCCAAGCTTTTTATATCCAACGATCCAGCCCACTCTGGATCGCTTGCAAAACCCAACCCCATCCGATTGGGAGCAAATATTTTTAGAGGATTCATAATGTCATGGAGTGCCAACGCTAAAATGACGCACAGAAAAAACCAGTTTGTAAAATACGAGCAGCAGCCACTTGGAGCAAAGTCACTTGGCTTGCAAACATATGGAAGACGGATTTTATATGAAATGACTTAACCACATTGTTTCCATACCGACCAATAGTTTCATATAACGGGCTTTCGTGAAAGCATCAGATAAGCCAAGAAAATGGAAGAATATTCTGGAAGAATATTGAAAATTGGAATGAAGCGAAATGATGCGCTCTCAACCTCGTCCAAACTTGACATTATCGGGATTAAAGAATAGTAGTATATTTATAAGGGACAAGCAAGAGAAACGGCAATTGAAAAAAAGCCTTATATAGTGTTTACCTCTACAACATAGAGCTCTCGGCAGTGTACACGACAGCAGACAGCGCCTGGACTTCGCGCGAGGCACTGATGTTTTCTAGGTAGTTGTTTGGCACGCCGTTCAAGATCTGGTGGCCCTCGCGCGCTATGCGTGGCAGCAGCTGCACCACAACAACTCTGCTTTCGGAGGGAGACGAGAACTCTTCAAATTCCTTGACCACCTCGTCAAGGTCTGGTGCTGTCTCGCCTTCCACTGTCGGTGGAAGCGGCTTATTAAAAACAGGCACAGGCACAGGCTCGGGGAAGCTTTCCTGAAGCGCATCCAGTAGCTGAGTTGTGAGTCTGTCGACAGAGCTGTTGAAAACGTACGCAAAATCACGGCTCTCAATAATGTCGCGGATCTGATCGAGCAGACGAATAAATACGGGCGTAAACACCTTGTCAGCCTCCAGTCTATTTGACGACAGATAGTCGCTTACATTCGCATCGCCGAGCGGCAGAACAAACCCGGACAGCATCTGAACTATATCGTTTTCGCGAAGCCGGATGTGAATTGTGTTAAACAGCGCTGTCAGCTCGCGATGCGACATGCGCTCCTTGAGAGATAGCTGGCCAACAGAATAATTGACTGCATCTACAATCAGATCCATCATCTTGCGCCAGCCACGATTCAGAAACCACCAGCTCAGCATCAAAAAATTCTGCTCCTCTGTCATGGATATCCGGGACTGGCTTCGACCCTCCAACACAACGTTATCCTCGTTATCGCCAACAAACTTTCCAACAACAGAATCAAGGTATGTGCTCCGCCCAACTATGTTTAACTGAATGTGAACAAACATGGTCAACAGCGACTCTGAATAGACTGCAATCATGGTACGTGCAAAGCTCTGGACCTTGATGTCCTCCCAGATCTCTACTTTGGTCCTTCTGGGCGACTCGATTTCCTCAGTAGCAGATGCATTGCCTATAGAGCCGTCGGCACTATCATTTTCCTGATCAGGACTATGATCTCTCTTGTCCTTTATTTGAGCATTCTCATCGCCGTTGCTACTACCATCGCCACTGCCACTGCCACTGCTGCTGCTGTTCTTGTTGTTGTTGTTCGACCAAACGTTGTTTTCTCCTTCTCCGCGTGGCTGTGCTTGCGATTCGTGGTTGGCTGCCTCGTCGTCTACAGAGACAGGATGGGAAGTTTGTGGTCTGTGGATTGCACGTAGCTCAGCTATAAGACGCTCAACGTCAACCTCGCGCAATACTTGCTCGCTTAGCTCTGGCAGCAGACTCATTATGGTAAAGAGGCAATCGCGCTGGTTCTGATCAAAGCGCCGACGAATATTCTCCTTGGATGCGCGTTCCTTTGCGGACGAGGCCTGCATCTCGACTAGCCGCTGAGTAAGCAGCTTTGCTGACATATACAGTCCACCGACAACACCAGCCCCTATAACGAATTTCCGCTGGTGCCGTCTAAGAAACCCCAACGTTCCCTCAAGCATGGTTCTATGTTAAAGAGTACACAAGTAATAAGAATGAAAAATAGATTTTCCTTTTTTTTCTGGCCGATCCTTAAATCCTCCAGAATTTGAAGACAAAAAGACTGATAGCTAGAAACCCGAGGTTGTTTAGTGCATAGATAGCAGTGAATAAACAGAACTCGTAAAGGACATGAAGCTAAAAGGCCAAAGAGTCGGATTTTTCAGAATTTAATAAAGCTAGCGCAATAAAAGAAGGTTTCGGCCTGTTTAAAACAAATCCATGCATGTCACAGCTCTTGCAGAAAAAGCATGTGATCGCGATTGCGCAAGTTAATAATGCAATAGTAGATAAATTAACAATGATCTGTAATAATCAGCCAAATCAAGAATAGCACTGAATTCACTCAAAACCGGGACTGGAGCATAGCACTTTCAGCTTACTATCTGAATTGTCACGCAACAATGGCCTCTTTATTGGGACCAAATGTTTTTGGCTGGATTCTGTTTATGCATGGCGTGTTTTGATAGTAAGCAAAACAATGGCGGATATTTTTCAAAGAAAGAAACTCTAAATATGTTTGTGTCCATGGCAATGCTAAAATCCAGAATGACCTAAGCAAGTTTTGTGTGGCCACAGCAGCGCTGTACAAAACAAACAACATCAATTAGATGGATATAGTGTGGATTATTTGACGCATATCCATTGTAGCCATCCCATTTATTGGACCAAGCAATGTTGCTCTGTTTGTCATCCAAAGCAGGAAACGAACAGTTCTCTAGAGCAAACATAACAGATTGACTACCTAGCAAGAGCATCACTGTTGCGTTTTTGCAGCCTGCGAGTCATGCAGTAGCATACTATCAGCAATGCCCTCCTGGATGAGCCTGTGATGTTCAGTTGCCAAGTCAAAACAACAATGATCTTGTTTTACAGTCTTCTGTGTGTCAGCTTTAATATATACGATCACGCGCATAGAACCTTTATTGATCACATCATTGGAAGATGCAACCTTGGCGCCATATTCCTTTAGCGTGGTGGAATTTGGTGCATGTTTATTTTTATCAAAGCATTTCCAGTGGTTTGGTGGTATAGTGAGAGCCTCTTTCTCTTTGGCAAGCACTGTTTAGAATGGCCAACCAGGCAGAAAGCCTTGGTTGGTGTTGCCGAATAGTGAAGTGGGATGCCGCAACCAAAAAGTCTAAAGTAACCACCTTTGTAAGATTTCATTCGGCAGAGCATTAAGCAGACGACGCCTAGAGAAAGTGAGAACATTTCTGTTCCAGGTTAGCAACGTCTTTCCTGGCCACTGTACAATGGCGGCCAAAAAAAAAAGTTTCTCCACCTACAATGCGCTTACTGGTGCACTTCTTCAGCAAACAAAAGCAAGGAGGTTTTGGGTTGGTTCCTGGGCTTTCTATCTCTTGCATGCCAGAAGGCCAATCACATGCACCGTGTCCGGTTCCTGGAAGCGGACCTGCACCAGTCATAAAATCTCCTCCCTCTTCGCCCCAATACAGCCATTGATCCTCATGGTTATTATCTCTGCAGCCAACAATCTCGCTCCGGCTGGAACAAGAGAGCTAGCGACTAGTAATTCCATTTGAGGGAGAGAGGGGGGTTTTCACAACTGGGATACAAAGGCCTGTAGAAAAAGGGGGACGAGTCTAGCACATAGTGGACGACCAGCGAGCGGAAAGACCAAAAAAGGCACAGGCGCTGCTTCTATTGTTCAGCGTCCACTAAGGCAAGACTCCTGTTGCAAAGTAAAGCATTGTTGAAGAGCAGATGGGGCGAAGAAGCTGAGGGGTTGGCAGCAGCGCTCTTCCACCAAGTTTGCGCGCGTAGAATGTGGAATGTCAAGCCGGGCGCAAATCGTTTACATTAAGGCGGGAAAGCGAGTCAAGAAACTTGTTTATTTAAATATACGCCCAGCTGCAGCTCTTTCGGGCATGCATCAAGGTGCAGCAGAGCAACATTCCTTTCTCCTTCCATTCCCATTCTACCAACACCACCACCTAGTTCTTTTTTTCTTCTCCACTCCTTCCATTCCTTTTATAACCACAGCAACAGTCCAGTTCCGCGTCTCGACATCGACTGTTGTTATTTCTTGTTCATATTCGCCTCACGTCTCTTTATTTACAACAAACAGAAACTGATAGTACATTTTAGGAACTGAAAGTGTGCCAGTATTATTACCAATCCAGCACAGTACTCGGCCAGACAGGATGATATTCTCCAAGAAAACATTTGTAAAGTTCTCTCAAGAGCGCGTTTTGAACAGCGTAGCTCCGCGCAACAATAATGTCAGCGATAATAACACCAGCGCGGAATCGAGTGCGGGTCTGCCGCCAGTCTCACCCACCTCCAGCCAAAGCACAACTCAGGCCACGAACAAGCGGTTTGTTCCAGAACGTCTAGACATAAGCAAAGCCAAGGACCATATAACCCACTTTGTTTTGCCATCGCCTATGAGGAACATGCCACCTACTCCTGTATTCTCGACAGGCTCAATTAGTCCCAGAATTCCTGTTTCGCCGGCTGTTTCTCCAAACGAAACCAATGTTGGGTCGTTTGTTCCACATTTCATGACTATAGCCGAGCCCCGGGCGCTGGAACTGCAGAGAGCATCCTACGCTTCGACTGCATCGCACCAGCAGACACAATTAGATGGCGAAGCAGCTTGTGGTCAGGCAGCGTCTGCAAAGAATAAAACCGACATTGCGCCCGCCTATATTTCTACTGGCCAGCTGACACCACGCACTGGAAACAACTCGTTAGAGCTGGATGGCCCTCAACCCAGCGAGGAAAGCACGGCCATGCGCATTAAGCGCTCTATCTCAACGCTTCTACATCGTTCATCGAGCGTTCTCCGCAAAAGTGAACCAACATCGCCATCTATTCAGTCAAGGAGCGCTCGAAGGAGCAGTAATAGCGACTCGCTTCAACGGCGTAGTCCAAAATCTGTTCCGGTCTCGCGCATCTCAACAGAACTGCCAAGAAGCAAAAATGCAAAGGTCACTGAAGAGAACGGCAACATGCCATCGCCAACCTCTTCTCATTCAAATGATGTAATTGCAGCAGCCCTTTCGCCTTCATACTTCAACATGGTGTTTTCAAACGGCATAGTTTCTCCGCTTATTCGGGGCTCTATGGTCCATGTCAAAGTTGTTATGGATGCCAGCACCATTGTGGTTGTTCCAATGATGCGCTCAGAGGTGTTTGCGCGTGCTCGCGAGCGTATTATCACGAAGCTTTTCCAAGGTGGGGTCTCCCTGGTCGAGTCTAAAAGGCGCAAGCTCGTTGTCTGTGGAGCGAATGGAAAGACTCTTGTCATAGATAACAACCCTACATGGCGAAAGGTGATGGATGCCATCGGAAGCGTCTATCTACCATGTTCGCCAAAGCCAGCAAACTCTAGGGCTGTTGCCAAACTCACGTTGCGGTTGATGGACACACAAGATATCGGGATGGTCGCTGGTGGTAACTGTTTGCCACATTCCACCTCCTGCACCACGCCCGTTGCCAAGGCTCTGGCTGTTGCTGACAAGGCAAACACCATCTCTATGTCTATGCCCATGCTGTGCTAAGCATACTTTTTTTTAGCTGTTGCGATATTAATGATAATAAATGTGTAATAACCAAATTTTGCTATAATTTCCAAAGCTTTAGAATGGACCTAGTGTTTCTTTGGGTTTTCCTCATGTACAGCATCTGCGCCTTGCTTGTCTCAGCTTCATAATGTGCACTGGAGGGGCTCTTCTAACCAATTCGCTGGCGTCCACAGAACTTTTAGGGACAGGGGTTCTATAGGAAGCTTCTGCCAAGAACCATCAAATTCCGTTCAAGCTTTGCCAAAAGAAGAAGGAGGTGACGTGCGGATTGGGAAAGCAGCAAGCGCAAGCATAGCACATTCCATTCACGCATGAATTGATGCTTTTTGGCTGGCTGCGGGCGTGCTCAACCAACAAGGAAAAGATCAGTGGGGTTGCAGGACTTTTTCCCGTATAAAACAACTGGAGACGCCAGAAACCTTGTCTCTCCAGGACTTTATACTAGCGTAGATTTTTCCGCTCCTTTTTCCTTCCCCGTTTGTGCTTTCTATTCTCTTTCCATACCTCTTTATGGCGGTTTTCTATCTTGTATTTGTGAAATAAGGGGTAATTTCTATTGCTCGTTTCTTGTTTTATATCCGGACCTCTTTTCAGCCCGTCGCGGTTATGTGGTATTGGCACACCCTTTCTGTTTCTTTCTTTTTCCAAGCATAATATTCACCTTATTATTCACCAATTCGTAACCAGCCAATTTAACAGCCAGCAGTTTTCTTTACTCAGAACCACAAATGTCGCTGTCAACAAGACTTCCGATTCCGCAGAGTCTGGCGACCGAATGCGCAAAGGGCGCCAGGATTCTCAACTCGTTTATTCGACCAGGACAGTCGGTGGATAAGTTCATCCCGCAGGGTATTCTTGAGAAGGCAAAGGGTATTGCCTTCCTCACCGTGCTAAAGGCCGGCTTCATCTGGTCTGGTCGTATTGGCTCAGGACTTGTGGTTGCACGGTAAGTCTTGGCATTCTTTTTGTTGCTCTGTCTGGCGTGTACCATGCTTGCTGTCTGATGCTATCTTGTTTTATTTCTTTGGCTGTCTGCACGAAGCAGGGATATGCTTCCGACTAGCTAGCTTTGTATTTGGTGGATTTGTTGGCGCAGGTCAGGTGAGTGCCAAAAAGCCACGCCCGCCCAAAAATCCTGCAATCATGGTTTACAAATGTTCCAATTCAAAGTGACGTAACAACGAAGACCCTTGTTCGCTGTTTCTTCATCAGGAGCATATCCTGTCCTTCATAATTCGCGGATATCTACTGCTTTCTCCATTAACAATGTGCTTTGTATGACTGCTGTTTCCTGAATTACTACTAATTTTGTCTTACACCGCCTTCTCGCTGGGTTTTTTTTATCTAATGTCTGCTACTTGTTAATGGGACGACAACAACAACGGAATTCGCAATAACGCATTGGCAAAATACCCACACCTCCTTGGCCATTAACCATTGAATCTTTGCTGTAGTCTGCCTGATGGAAGTAAGTATCCTTCAAAACACAATACCACAGCCGTAGCAGCGGTCAGTTCAGATTCCCGTCTTGGACGTTGGTTAACTCACTCTCTGTTTGTTGTCTGTCTGGGCACTTTACTTTTGTATTCTGACTCTTTACTGTAGACTGGTCCGCGCCGTCTGCGATCGGGCTCATGGGAGCTGGCGTGGGAGGCCAGATTGGTGCTGAGCTGACTGATTTTGTCATGATTCTGACTACCGATTCCGCTGTCAGAGCATTCAGCCACGGTGGGAATGTCACGCTCGGCGCCAATCTAGGCGTTTCTGCGGGTCCATGGGGCCGGAGCGCTGAGGCGTCAGGCGCCTTGATCAACCTTGCGCCAGTGGTTTCATACAGCAGATCCAAGGGTCTGTTTGCTGGTGTATCTTTGGAAGGATCGGCCATCATTGGCCGCAAAGATGCTAACGAGAAGCTGTATGGGCGCAAGATATCAGCGGAGCAGCTTCTTAGAGGCGAGCAGCCACCGCCACCAGAGGCAGCGCCGCTCTATCGCGCACTCAACCTCAAGGCTACGCCCATGTCGACAGAGTTCAATACACCAGCAGATTCGATGTACTCGCCATCTGTCGGTGCCACGCCTGGGCCGTACGGCGGAACATCGAATTATGGAACCGGATCCCCGGACATTGGTCCAGGCGTTGGTGCAGGCGCTGCTGCAGGCGTTGGGGCTAGCCCGTTGGACAGAAGCGTGTCGTATCTAAACCGCCCTATCGACAGTAACGACAATTTCAAGAGCCCTGGCTATGGAGCAACCTCAGGATACACCGCTCCTGACAATTACGGTGCAATGAGGGACTATGGATCGTCGAGCAACTACGGAGCATCGTCAAGCCACGCCGGAGCAGCCTCAACCAACTACGGAGCGTCCTCAAACTATGGCGGAACTGCGACATACGACGCAGCGCCTCCTTACGACCATGGGAGCAGCAGCTACAACAGCACCCCCGTCGGCGACCATAAGGGAGCTGCCCATCCCAAAGCCGCGCCTCCACCTCCACCTCCTCATCCCAAGCTTGGCAACGGAAACAAGTTTGAGGAGTACCGCGTGGTGGCACTGTACGACTTTGATGGCGAGCAGGATGGTGATCTGAGCTTCAAGCGCCACGACCTCATCACGGTTGTCGGGATGTCCGAGACCGAAGACTGGTGGATAGGCACTTGTAACGGAAGGAGGGGCGTTTTTCCTTCAAACTACGTTTCCCGTGTATAAGCCGGGTTGGGATACTGCCAGTCTACAAGGGTTTCCACACTGCTGTATGGATGGGTAACCAAAACAGACCGCCAGCCTCATTCCGAATGACTTTTATAGCTTTCTTTTATCATATCTCGTAACACGATTTGTTTCTTTCTCAACTCAACCAACCCTCCCGGATTCTAGTAAATGAAACAGTCCTAGAAAGGCGCGCTGTCTGTCCAGCTTTGCCTTATTTATGTGAACGGGACCTTCTCCAGAGCCAGACATCTGTTTTCTCTGTAGCGGCAAGGACTCCAGTAAAACTAATAGCACAATGATTTGATATTCAAGTTTATACAAAGAAATAGACAAAAATGGCATCTCGCTACTTCTGGCCGTTCCCAAGGGTGCGGATGTTTATGACTCGAGCATCGCTGTTGCTGGCCCGGGTCTCGTTGCCCTCGGTTGGAAAGTCGCCAAGGTAATCGTCCATGTCGCTGTCGCTCAAGAGCTCCAACCTGCTTTGCTGGTCGCGCTCATCGCTAGCACGCACGTCATCGACCAAGCCTTCACCACCAGTGCCACGAGGCATGTGTTCCTCGGTGCTGCCTACACCACTCTCAACGTCCTCATCGTCCTCGTTCTCCAGCCTGTGGTACTGGTTGTTGTCGAGTCCGTTGCCGACAAGCGTGCGCAGCGCCATCACGCCGGTTGGAACAAGGCGGAAGCTTCGCTGGACAAGGATGCCAAGAACCACAAATATTATTAGCGACATTAGCAGAATGGCCACAAACGTCGTCCCCCAGTCGTCATTTGACGGATGTCTTTCCACGGGGATTCCTGGCGTTGGCGGTGGTAGCGGCGCTGTGGCTTCTGGAGCATACTCCCGCGTGGTCGTTATGAGCGTGTACATTTGTCTGAACCAGCAGCAGTATCTGCAAATCCTCCTTTATTCCTGAATTGTTCCGTGGCGGAAAGAATTGAAAGGTGGAGATTGATATTAGGAAATGAAAGAACGTGGAAAAAGAGGTCTTTGAAAACAAAGCCCGCGGCTGTTGTCACTGATAGTTCTCGTGGCATTCTCTTTCAAAGTGAACAAAATACAAAAAAGCGTACGTCAGTCACAGCGTGCACGTGATACAGGTCTGTCAGATGCGGCGACATCATTTGCCGCAGAAAAAGAATTGTTTCTTTCTCTTTTTCTTTTCTCTTTGCACTGATTTTTATTTCTTTCACCCCGTTTCTATAGCAGCGTAGCTTGCAAACGTGTCTTTTCGTTTTCGTGCCCTCATTTATTATTTTTATTATTACTATTATTATTTTCAAGGCGTCTTTGTTCTGTCCGTTGTTTTCTGTCTAGCAAATCCGAGGCATAGCACATGGGAAATTCGCAATCAACAGAAGGCGACAGTGGTAATCGCAGACACAGCAATGCCCATCAGCCAGACGCTGGTGCGGGCGGCGCTGGCCACGGGACAGCATCAGGGGCTGGCGGGCTATCGCACAGGTTTTCGCGTCGTTCAAAGGCAGCAGCGCCAACTACGACAGCAGCAGTCCCAGTGCCTACAATACAGGTACCAGCTGGACACGACGGAGGTATTCCGATAAACCCGCGCCAGCAACAACAGCAGCAGTTTCCGAACAGATATCTTGGACGCCCTGGCGTTGGTGCCGTAGATATGCATTCACCCGTTGTCGGGTCGCCGCTGCCTGACTCGGGCACGATCCCCGGCCAAGGCGGCATGGCTTCAAGCCGGTATGGCGGTGTTGGTGGCGGCGTTGGGATGCGCGGAGCACCGCATATGGCGATGCCGGAAACGATTCCTCAGACCTTGCCGAACCAAGGCGGGCTGGCTCAGATGATGGCTGCCCGCAGAATTGGCCCAGATGTTGGCGGCAGGTCGCCGATGAGTGGAATCTCGGACGAGCGCATCCGCGGAATTATTGATAGCATTGCTGGTGCTGGTGCTCCAGGGAGAGTCGGCGGGCTGGCTAGCAGCTTTTCGCAGAGAGACATGGACTTTGAGGATGACGACGAGTTGCGCAGCAAACGCAAAGCTGTCCCCACGCTTATTCGGTGGACAGAGCCGGCACAAACGGTTTACATTTCTGGGTCGTTTATCAACTGGCAGTACAAGATTAAACTGCACGAGAACGAGGGCATGTTTGGCGTCGTTATAGATTTGCCTGTCGGCACACATTGCCTCAAATACATTGTCGATGGAAAGTGGCGCTGTTCCAACAGATTCATCATTGCCCCCGATGACGAAGGCAACTTGGTCAACTACTTCAAGGTTGAGGATGTAGTCAAGGAAGAGGACGAGGAGAAGGAGAACAACGTTGAGGGGTTAGATGCTGCTGCTTTATCCAACTCGCCTCCTGGCGAATATGGTACTGCCATACCTGACCTAACAAAGATTGCGAGAGAATCCAGCAATAGCAGACGCAATGATCCGCCGCTTCTACCGCCCCACCTCAACCACGTTTTGCTCAACAGCATGGATGTGCGTCGCGACGACCCGAGCATTCTTCCCGTGCCCAACCACGTTGTCCTCAATCACCTATATGCATGCTCCATTAAGGACAATGTGATGGCTGTTTCAAGCACGTCGCGTTATCGTGGAAAGTACATGACTGCAATATACTACAAGCCAGTCAATCCAGCAGCCTGAAGCGACTATTACTAGAGGACGCATGTGCTGAGCTCTTTTGAAAGGTATTCTCCCTGTTGCGGTCAAGTGTGTAGGATTCTTATGAAGCTTTTCTACTATGTTTTACAAATTAATTGCATGCGCAAGCTTACATATAACAAACTGCCAAGATACTCTGCGAGAAAAAAGTCCAAATTTTCTGCTAGAACAATGCTTCACATATTTCTTATATCTATCCGTTTTTTTACAAAGTAGATCGTATTATTATGCCAATAACAATAAATGCAAATTGTGAAAGAAGAGATTCTGAAGAAATACTTCTTGGTATTTTCTTGGAGAAAATCCTAGCTGATAATAGTCTATTCATGTTTATATAAGCCGCTCTTTAATATAATGGCGTCTTATACAAAAGTCGCCAAGCCCGACTCGCTTGGCAGATATCCTTTCTCTCTAGAACTAGATAACACATGGGTGTTAAGAAAATAGCCAAGAATACAGTAGCTTTTCTTTGCTGAAGAACAACTGATTCTTTGCCATTTAGTGTAATATAAATCCTACAGACAATGCCAAGAGCTTCACTTTTTCTTCTTTAACAACAGTGTCTAATCTCTTTACAGACCTTTTAAAATTCTTCTTTTATAAATAACTACACTGCGTCTGCTTTATTCTTCTAGCTTAACTAATTAAGGAGGGTTTGTTAAACATGGACATCTTGCTAAAAGAAATCTACTAGATTGTGTATATAATGTGAACATGCCAACCATGTTTTTTAGACAAAACGCTATTCAGTTCTCTCATCTTCTAGTTTATATTCTCCCTTTACTCGTAAGTGCTAAGCTTACTTTTCACTAGCAAAATGCCTGTAAATCTCTTTTTCCAAACACTACCCAACAACCTGATATTGTATATAACTAGGTTAACGCTTCAGAGAAACAAATGCATTGACCATCATCTATATGAATTGACCATCAAGGAGAAGATATGCCTTTTAAAGTTGAGCCATGTCTGCAAAAGCTGGCGAGAAACAGCGCTGAGCATACTATACCACACATACCAAGTAGCAACAAATAGCCAAACCCGCTCAGTGCTCTCTACTTGTACAGATAAAGCGTACTATGGATACATTCGGCAACTGGTGATACATATTAATGACCAGGATTTGGCTAGCAATAATGCGCTGACAACTCTTGAGAATATAAGATATAAAGATAAGCGTTTTCCGCATGTACTTACAATAAAGATACATATTAGTGGTACAAGCACAACAAAGCTCCTCCATTATAGCAGCAACGTGGCCCAAGAGATAGCAACACGTATCAGGCTGATAGCACCACTTGCACGTAACATTCACATTAAACACAGTGAATACACTGTAGCTAGAAGCAAAAGCTATTGGGAAATGATGGATTCATTTACAAGCAAACTTAACGACAAGCTGCAGACATTCAGCCTTGACATTGGTACACATTATTATACATTTCAAAACAACTTCTTTAGAGATAAAACACTAACAACACTACGACTTTCCTGGTGCAAATGTTTAAGCAACGGATTTAGACTATTGAATCTATACTCGTCTACGTTGCAAGAACTAGAAATCTACAACATTGATACACCTGATATCTCACATATGATTGTGGATGAAAGCGGATGTCCTATAGCCTATCCGTATCTATTGAAACTTACACTGGATGGTCAAAGTGACATTGAATCGACAGATAGAGCAGTGTTCAAGGATATGGTACCCTTTCCACGCCTCACCGAGCTAAACATAAACATAGTATATCCGTTTGGCGACGATGTATTGTTTAGAGGCAACGCTAATACCCTGGAAAAGCTTTGCTTTAACTTTGACAGCAAGGCGGTGGCTATGGTTAACCGTGCAAATATATTTTTATCTGGAAGATACAAGAAATTAAAAACAGTTAAAGACAGTTCATTCATTGAAGATATTAACTATAATGACAAACAGATTAAGCAACACATGCTGCTATTACAAAGCATTGCACCAACAATCCAATATCTTCATATTTGCGACATTGATATTTCGCATCATTTTATAAGCAAACTGCCAAAAACCAAGCTATTCAAAAACATCCACAAACTTAACTTGGGTGAGCTACACCTTGCCTTACCAGATGTAATTCAAATCCTTAATGCGCTTCCCAAACTTCAACATCTTGAAAGCGGACTTGTTAAGGCGTCAATCAAGGCAAATGGATTAGACTATGAAAGTGTAAACCGAATCTGTGGCAAGTACAATAATATTAACAAGATCTTTTCTAGATGGTCGATATCCAAAGACAGTATAATAAGCACGGCCTCCAGCGCTCTATATTCTGTGATACTGAGAAGGATATGTCCCAAATTCAACTGTATCCAGCTTCCTGGTGAATACGAAAACAAATATCTAGCGCTAGTAAAACAGTTTACTGATAAAGATTCTACTCTTTTATAATAGGTGTTAAAGTGTTGCTTAATATTTGAGGTATGCGCGCGTTGTTAT
>JANBOK010000267.1:0-18499 GCA_027595805.1 Coemansia sp. Benny D160-2 | reverse complement strand
AAGATAAAAATTCTTTTCAATGTTTATAAACATCTTTTCGTTTAAGTGCTTCGTCCATATGCAAAGTCTACATTTTTACCAGCCAAATAACTTGCAAAGCACGATGTAATGAGGAAGCACTATTTGAGAGAAAATAGAAAGTTTCAGTTCTAAACCCGTAACGCCGTTTCAGATTACAGGTGCACAGGAGCCATTTGTGAGGAGCACTCTCTTGGGTAAACTTTTGGTTGAGGGCAGTGTGGCTTCTGAGGCAAATTATTCAGTCATTTCTCTTGTCAAAATAAATGCTATGGCTGAAGGATTGACCCGGGAGATTTCTTTTCCGAACACCAGCCTGGTATTTTTGTTTTAGCACAGCGATTGCTTTCTAGGTTTATATCCATATGCCAACAACGTAATTAGCTTGTGAGTAGCACCGCATCTCAACCTCTGTTGCAATGCAGCATTATTGGTTCCGAGAAGATGAGAAAAAATTATGCACAAAATATGAACGCCTTGTGAAGAGAATGCACAACACCACGCATCTTTTCTTTTGTGGGCTTTGATATTATTTATGCCGTGTTGTTGATCGGATCTACACTCTGCTGTTGCTGCAAATGAGATGAGACAGAATTTGGAGGCAAGGTCTGAAGGGTAAAACAAAAAGGATTTCTTTCAGACCCGTTGAACGTATCACCGAAGCTTCTTGTGAATTGATCGAAATGCCGAGAGTTGTGGAAATCCTGGTGTATGCAAAGAACAGGTGAATGGTGCATAACCCGTTAGTTCAAAGGAATTCGTCGATGATGATCCGTTTTTTTTACAAAGGAATGTATGAAAACCAGAATTTTTGCATTATTGAACAGTTGATGGACGAGAGTGAGCATCATCCATTTTCTTCCAAAAAAAAGTAAATGATTAGCAATGGCCGGGATCCTTATGACGGTGGCAAACGGATGTACTGATATGAGCTATGCCAGTTGCAAGTCATGGATTGACTCAATCAATTCTTGTGAGTTTGTAACTTTCTTGGACACTGATGCTTTGAGAGAGGCAAGAGCAATGTATAATATTTGTTTTGCCTGTCATGCGAAAGTATCTACTGAAATAAAAGTAAAACACGATGGCAGAGCCTCTGGCTAGCCATTTATGTTTACGTTTTTCTTCTTTTATTTGAATTATTGCATTGCTGTATTATTAAGTCTATTTAACAACTTTTGTCTGCGTGCGGTCTTATTATTAAAAAAATGACTGACCAGTCGTTGGATACGGCGCAGAGCATCTTTGTCCCCCCGACAAAGGCAGAAACAATAGTTTTCTATGTGTCTCTTGCAGTCAACCTTTCAACCATTCTTCTGATCATCTATTCTTTTATATTCCGCTCGTATCCACCCATGCGCGCCCAGCATGTGGGCATCACAGCCTCAATTGGCATAGGCAGCGTAGTTTTCAGTATCTCAAACAACCTTGCACAAGGAATGGCCAAGTACGAGGGATTCCTTGGCGTGTGCAACTTTTGGGGAGTCTGGGTTATCATGACATTTGGGGTCGGACTGTTCCAATCGGCAATCAACATGCGCTTTGTTCTGTTCTACAGGATATTTGTCACGGGAAACACGTATACCCGGTCCAAGTTTAATGTGCTCAACTTTTTCCGCCGCTTTTGGCCGTTTTTTGCACTCTGGTTGCCAGCTGTTATTACGAGCATAGTGGTGACTGCGCTTCCTGGCCGGCGGGGAGCGTGGCTGCTGGAAGACCATGGATTGCGTGCATGTAACTTTAGCTACGGTTATCTGTACTGGGTCTACGCGTATTTTGCGGCGCAGATTGTCCTATCCTGGCTCCTCTATCTCAAGATGCGCAGCATTGCGCATGCATTCAATGGGTTCCGCATTGCAATCTGGACGCTCCTTGTGTTCACAGTTATCCTTATCGTCAACATGGTGATTAACATTGTCAAGGGATCCAACTCTTCCTGGGGCCGCATCGCAATTGCCTTGTGCAATATGGTGTTTATCAACGGATACATGTGGTTTATTCTCGGGGTTCCCGTTCTTGGACACATGTTCTGGCGGGAGCAGACCATGCGCACATTCATGAACAGTCTGCATAAAGACGCTCTAATCGCTCAGCAGACACGCGCATTCGGACTCGAGTCGCAGGCTTACGGAGTGTCGGATCACGACATTTACGCACACTCTTCGTATGGCAACGGCGAAGAGCTGGCTGGCGACAACTTGGGTGGCAATATCCACAAAATGGACTCTCATATCCAGCTTAGCTTCAAGTCGCCCGAGGCCGTGTATGCTGCAGGAAGGACCCATGTACTGTAGCCCACTCCCCCCTCCGAATGAAGAGGCATTACTCTTCACACGGTTTAGTCACTTTAAAGTGTTTACTGTTATTGTGTAATTGCGTTATTTCTATTTATTATGTTTTCCAAATGCTATAAAATGCTATACAATTCTATACCCGCACCAAACCGTGGTCATGTCGGTAGCTGGTGCCATTGTCATCATCATCATCGTCTGGATATTCGTTTGTCGAATCGAATATCTCACTTCGCATATGGAGCTCAGCAGAATCGATGCGGATCAGCCCTCTTCTACGCCCTCTTGCCAGATCCACCAGCTGAATTGTGCCATTGGTTACGCCAACAACAATCTGTTTGCAGAAAAGATATATAGCTCGCCAAAACCTGTAGTTTGGGAGCTGCTCAGCACCACGTAAGCCGCTCGACATGTTCATTACGCGGTTGTACAGAATCCCACCAAGCATGTATATGCTTCCAAAAACAAACACTGCCACGAATATCACCGCTCCTCTGCTGGTACTTTGCATGTTGTCGTCGGTGTCATTACTGCCAGCAAAGGCACCTTCTCCCTCTGAAATGGCGCTGCTGCTGCTGCTGCTGCTGCTGTTATTGTTAAGGCCAATTCTGCAAGCAACAGGAGTCCGCCATAGAAACATGAATGCACAATGTTCCCATTCAGCAATAAACTCGGGCTTTCCGGGACTATCGGCAATGCTGTGGTCGCAGGCAAATACAATCTGAGCAGACTGCCTTTTCTGCGGCACATTCTTGCACAGGTCTCCGCCAGTATACTCCATAATAACGTTCTCGCCTTGTATTCTTAGATGATCGTTCGGCTGCCCTATAATGCCTTCTGTATTGACCGTTTGCCATCTGACGGCACCGTGCTTGTTGGTATAGCCTGGCAAGGAGCCACATATATTAAGCTCAAAGCTGTATCCGCTTCCTAGACCATCAACAGCATAGCTTCCGCTAGCCAATTCAAGCGGGCGCAGGTCATAGTCAATCTGACCAGCGAAATTGCGTATTGTGCAGTTGAAAGAAGCAGCATATATGGTCTGCAATAGCGCAAACAGGGGTATTACGAATGAGAGTTGAACAGACAAACCATGGTGTCTACCAGATAGCCCTTTCATTATACAGGTTCAACTAATTCCAATGGAATAGCAAGTAACAGAATATAATAGAGTAAAATAAAATAAGGAATGGAATAATGCAAAACATAAAGTACAGATTAGATATGAAAGGAGCAGAAAGAAAAGACAAAAAGACGTGTCTTGGTTTCTGCAGATTGGCTTTTAAACATTTAATGTGGGGAAGAGCAAAAGTAAAAAAATTAAAATAAAAAAGTCCGCGAGCCGTAGCTCATAAACCCTACTTTTTGTCAACATTTATTTATTTTTAAAATCGTGTGCCAAATGAAAATGAGGACAGGGCTTGCTCGCAAGGTCACAATCATGAAGAAAGCTGCAAAAGCGTTCCCAAGATGGCCAGAACAAGGGATATTCCAATTGCAGTCGACAGGCCAGCCGAGCTGTCGTCATGACCGGCAGTCCATGTGCTATCGTGCTCTCGAATAACAATGCGACGGCTGCATCCTGGAACCCAGCCGTTCGCAAATATAAAGTCGGACACTGGAACGCCGCGTAAAGAGCTCATTGCTGTCGGAGGAAATAAAAAAAAGGATGCTGGGCAGTTGCTGACTTTCTGCTTGTTGCAAGCTCTGGATTCTTTTTTTTTAATTCAGCAGTAACAGCATCCCACAGTAATGAAAAGCAGCGGTGTCTTAATGGTGGGTCTATACACGTGAGTGACAGGGTGAGCGATTTCATTAAGCAATCAATGAACAGTTTAACTGTGCAAAAGCAATAAAAAGAGATGAACCAGAAAAGCAAGCTTCTAGTGTCCAATGTCTAGTAATGGCCATAGGGTGGAGAAGGGACGACCGGTTCATCCTCAGCGTATATTATAGAGGGCGAAGCGGCATTGAAATAGGCAGCAGCAGATGGCCGTGAGTAGGCCTCAGGCTGGTAGTATGTCGGGTAAGGAGGAGGAGGAGGCGGTGGAGGCGGTGGAGGCGGAGGAGGCGGTGGAGGTGGTTGGCCTAGATACTTGGAGGGAGGAGCGGGTGGGCGTGGATGGTCGTTATTTTCGCATTCGCCCCATCCTCCATCGGCATTGTAGCAGCCAGGATGCGCAGGTTCCACAGGAATGGAGGCATGGTAGACGTCGGCGTGGTAGACCTCGGAAGGACGTGGCGGCGGCGGCGGCGGCGGCGGCCTGTAGACAGGATGCTCCTCCTCGTAGTACACGGGATGCTCGCGGTAGCCATATGAGATGTAATGGGGGCCATCGCTGATCTCGACGGTGGTGGTGACAGTGGTTGCAGGAGCAGTGGAGGATGTGGTGGAGCTTTCGGTCTCCCACTCGGCATCGTCATTGAACACGACAATGTGCGGGGCGTGGGTGTGCAGACGGTGGTGGTGGTGGTGGTCGCCGTGTACAACAACCAGCCGTCTATCAGCATCGCCTTCAGCAGACTGGGGCTTGTCGCCAACAATGTACTTGACGTGGTGACCAACGACGTCGTTTGCAGATAGCCTGGATCCGCTTGACTGGGGCTTGGACAGCGTGTTTGCAAGCGCCTGTTTAAGCGCCTCGCTATATTGAATGTTGAAAGCCGTTGACATGCTCAGCATGCTAAGCAGCGCACAGACAGCGGCGAGTTTCTTTCTGCAACGCATGGGCTGCGCTGCATCCACATTTAGTTTCATTTGTGTTTAGTGTCGCAAAGACTGTAGAAGGCCAAATAACTAATCAAACAATGCAGATGTTATGGATTATCTATGAACGCAAAATGAAGACACGTCGCTTTTTGGATGCGAGAATGACTGTCGTTTGCGTGTTTATATAATCGATTTCAACACCAGAGAGTAATGTTATGCTTTGCAGCATTCTTCCTGGTGCAAAAAAAAAATAGCAATGTCAAACAGAGCAAAACAACATGGGCTTTACGTATACAGCAGCAGCATATGTATATGGATGGGATTGGTAGGACAGAACCAAAACCACGTGTTTTAAAATTGGTCTTGCCATCTTCAGATCATGGCAAAAGGAAATGGAAGATCTAGTTGAAGGGGTTTCCAGGCGGGCGGAGAAGAAACGGAGACGACCCTGACATTGGGATGAGACATGGAGTGGAGGAGGCAAAAGTAAATGTTGGGACGCTCTGCCGGAGCATTTGGCGTGTTTTCGGCTGATCTCCACAGAATCACCTACCAGGCCAATGTCTGCTTCTATTTACTTGTCCGTGTCAAAAGAATGAATCCAAAATGGAAATATAGACAGCAAAGCAAGAAAAGAAATGAGAAAGAAGCAGACGCCGTTTCACAAGTACCGGGACAACGCCAGACTGCGGAGCCGAAACAAGACAATACGAGACGAGACGAGACAAGAGGAGACACAGCAGCCACTAGCACGGTTATTGGGTAAACATGAAAGAATCGGGATTTCAACAAGCGAAAATTGGAAAACTGGAAAATGAAGAAATAGTAGAAGGAACGTCAGTCGCTGCGCATTGGGCCAAGCTCGATTTCGTCAGACGAGCGAGCACTGGCTCTGAAGCGATGCACACCATCGAGACTGTCCCGGCCACGGTGCTCAACTATGCCTTCGGCAGCGGCGTCGAAAAGAACGTGAGGATTGCGGGGGTTGTCATCGCTACCACGCGGAGACAAGTCGGCATGGTCGGCGGACTGGCTTACGGGATGGTAGACGGAGTTGTTCTCGGCGGTGGGAAGCGACGTGTCCTTTTTGGCTTGGGCGCCAAGATCGCTGTATAGCTGCATCAGGAAGTAGGCGTAGAGGAACAGAAGGAAAGAGATGGAGAGATATGCCAGAGAGAAGGTGCCGATGTCAATGCCCATGTTCTCGATGGCGGCAACGCTCTGCTTGTTGGCAGCCATAAACATCACGCCAGAGTGACAGAGGAAGAAGACAGGAATGTACTGGAAGGGATTGGGAGTGGAGGAATCCGAACGGATCAGGTTGGTGGTAATGAGCAGAATCTCAATGCAGCGCGCCAGACCAGTCACCACAAGCGACAGGCCAAAGACAAAGTGCACCTGCGTAGAGAACTCCGAGTCCTGCTGATGCGCACCCATGGCGCCGCCGGTGAAGACAAGGATAATGGCAGGGAACATGCTTCGATCGGACGATGTGGATCTGCGGAGCATATATGTGGATAGCAGGCCGCCGCAGAACCAGATGACGCCCAGACTGGTGTGCTGGAGATCCTTGTGCGACCAGCCGTGCGCCTCGTCAATGAAGCCATGCTCGGTAAAGGTGTTGAAGAGGCCCCAGACCATGATGGTAGCGCTGTCGTAGAGCTCGGGCGACCGCCCAAACCGCTTCAGCCACGGCATGGCCAGACGCGTCAGAAGCAGCAGCCAAACGCCATACGCCAGGAACGAGCTGCCCATAATCAGATGCGCAAGGCATTGGCCGTAGTACCCATCGTAGCAGTAGCCCAGCCACGCAACCACGCCCAGCAGAATCTGCACATACGTGGCGATAACCATCACCACCGCCATGATCTTGTGTGCAATCTTGATGAACGGCCGCGCACGGTCGTTGAAGCGCTTCTCTGTGTGCAGCTTCAGATACACACCGGCGCCCAGCTGTCCCGCCAGCAGCCACAGCATGAACCAGCTGAACTTGCTGTGTGCGTTATCCGGGAACGCACGCCCGCCGTGCGCATGTCCAAGCACAAACCCAATCACTGCCATGACGCCGCCCGCCGCCTGCACCGGGACGTGCCATCTGTTCTTCTTCAGCCCCAGCACAAGCCCCACCGGAAACACCGCCCCGAACGCAATCGACATCAGAAAGATGTGCGCCTTGAGCACTCCGCCGATGGGCTCTCCCGCATCAAAGTTCATGTTGGCGCCACCGTGGTGGTCATGTCCAAGTGCTGGTGCTGCTACGCATCCTAGCACCAGCACTGCCGCAAGCGCCAGTCGCGCTCCCGGCCCTATTGATATAGCTCGCATGAGTGCGTTTCTCGACGCTCCAGCCTACAGTCGAACACCCTTTGATGTCTTTGGTCAGCCTTGCCTCGTTGAGAAGCACTTGTGCGCTCTTCTCAGCCGAATGTGTGTATCGCAGTAGCAGCTGGCTAGCTAGCTTTCTCCCTATCTGGTGTGGAAAGGCACTTGCGCAAGGTCCACTGCTGTTTTGTGTGTGGCCTAGGCAAGCAGTATTACCTGATGCGGGGAAGTGAGAAGAGGGGAGATAATCTATCTATATATCAATCTGGCTGGCTGGCTCGATGTTAAGCGGGGCGATAAAGACAAAAATAGCAACCACGAGAGAAAGGTACAGCGAAAAAAGCTCTAAAAGTAATAACAAATAAAGCAGAAAGAAAAGCAGAAAGAAAAAGAAAAAAGCGGATGCGGCTTGCGGGAAAAAATAGAGAGTGGAATGAGTGCAAGTGCGGTACTAAATCAGCCAACCACGCTGTCCACATCATATCGTCGTTATTTTACACAAAATTGAAATTGGTGTTTATCTCCAGCACGCTACAATGGCAATGTGTCCTGGAGACTGCGGGATCTCAAACGCTCAGAATCCTTTGCCTCACTTTTCCCCATCCGGCATCGTCCAAAACAAAGTGGAACGACGACCTTCTTCTCTTCTGCAGACTGGGCAAAGATTTGCGTGCAGCTCCGTCAGCAAGAAGCCTAAAAGATCATTGCGATGCCAAGATTAACAAGCAAGCCGAAAAGTGGAGATGAAAGAATGAAGAAAAGTCATCAAAGTAGCAAAAAAAGGAGCGCCAATGTGGTGATCGGCGCCCATTATCCACCAGCACAGCGTATTTGCCACAAAAAGAGCGACCTGGCTGGTGCGGCTGGCGATGGGGGAATAAGCTCTCACCCATCTTCTTTTCTTTCCGATATCCAGCGCACTCCTCCCTATCCCTCTAGAGCTCGCATCTGACGACCAGACGACCGCTCCTCCCACCACAAACCACCACCGCCACCATGTTCAGACGTGTTCGCAGTGATGATCCGGCCGCGCTTGCCGCTAAAAAGCACCTTGCAAAAAGCGACAATGCAGAGGCTGAAGCACGGCTTAACAAGCGGCTGGAGATCGAGGTTGACCAGCTACTCAATTCCTTTGGCGAGATAATACAGGCTAGCAGGGTCCACAACCGGGACATCAGCGGCATACTTGCTGGCATGCGGCCCCCGCAAAGACGAAGCCATGCCAGGGTGGCTGATGCCGCACAGACTGCAGATGACCAGAACGACGACATTGACGAGGATGGCGACAACAACGACGACATGTTTGGAAGCGACATCGATGAGGACGTCGCCAGCCCCGAGGACACCGCAGCCGCCGACGTCGGGAGTCGGGCAAGGACAGAACCAACAAAGGACAAGTACGTCGTGGCGCAGGAGGCCTATAGCGCACAGACGAGAGCCGCAACAATGGTCCGATCGGTGGAGAACCTGCTTGCCATGGTGGCCGACATCAAGCGCGCCTATCTCGTCAACGACACGACCACGCTAACGGCTATGGCGGACTGCCGCCGCAAGGCTCTCGAGTCCCGCACTCGGGCCACTCGTGGCGAGATAGAGGAGTTGGGTGCCGCGCTTGACACTGCTGTGCGTGAGCTGGAGACCGTGTACTACAACTCAAAATTTGTAAACTGATGCTGCTGAGGTGGAGGTGTTCCTTTGAGTTTTTTTTTTACAATAGTATTCAATTGTGTATATCAAACATCGGCGCCAATTGCAACAGCAACAGGCCTCAAATAAGTAAACGGAAATAAACATCGTGTATCTTATTCCACCTTTAGCGATCTGGCATTTGGTGCTTTTGTCTGCAAAAGAGGAATGTCGTCGTCGCTGTCATAGCCATCGGCAATTGCGGGACCACCAGCTCTGGCTTCTGCAGTGGTGTAGTCGGACAGTTTGTCATTGTAGCTGCCGCGCTGACGAGCAGCTGTGAACACGCTGCGACGCTGAAGCGCACTCGCAGCACTGCCACGCGACGCAATCCCAGCAGCCTCCGGACGCCCAGGCAAACTGACGCCCGTCGAATGTGTGGCTGTCTGCTTCATTCCAGCAAAGTCGTCGTCGCTGTCATAATCGTCATCTTCGTTGTCCCAGTTTCCATCGCCAGAGGCGCTCTTGTCATCATCCTTACCGCTGTCCATGAACCCCGTAAGGACTCCACCACGTTTGTTGTGCGACTCGCCACTTTCACCGCCACACTCGAGCGCTCCAGGATCCATCGACGGGTTGTATTGGCGGATAACCGTCTCTCCGTCGTCGTCTACCTCGGCCACAACCCTGACGCCACCAGGTGCGCTGTATATGGCTTTGGGCTCCATTGGGTTGCAGCGCTGCTCAACTGCCTCGGATGCGCCGGCCTCGCGGGTGTAGCCGGATGGAGGCCAATAGACCGGAGGAGTCAGATCGTCGCTGATAGGAAAGTCAAGCCCTGTGCCAGCCGCTGAGACGGGCAGCCACCAGAGCCACGGGGTTTCACCAAACACCGCATTAAAATTTCGCAGCAGCCCTAGATCGTACGGATACGGCGCTGGCTTGCACTTCTTGGCCTTGATCAGGCGTGCAACGCGGTCTTTCTCGCGGGATTCAATGGTGGTTGTGTTGCAGCCCACAAGATAGACGTGGTATCCGCTTAGGATACCCACAAACACCAGAACAATCCCCGATAGCGTGATGTTGATGATGAGAAAGGCCACTTCGATCTGCGTAGGCTGGCGCACGTAGTACGTACCGTTGATCGAGTCCACAACAAGCTCATACAGCCGCAGGGCGTGAAGCAGAATGGCCATGCAGCAGGTAACATCGACTGTGTACACGAAACGCAGAAAGTGCGCCTGGTTGCGAAAGCCCACGCAGTTGTTTGTCCATGGACAGTGGTGGTCCATTTTAAGCACGCAGCGATCGCAGTCCGAGCAGTGGTGCGCGCGTGGCGGTTTGAATCCCTTGCACAGCCGACAGTACCGGGGCTTCATTGTATCACGCTTAAGCTCGTACACGTTGGCGCCGTCCAGTGGCGGTTCCCATCCAAGAGGGACGTGGCCAGGCGCAACAGTCACTGCCAGGTAGTAGTTGTAAAGCAGCAAGTGCAGGAGAAAGTTGAACACGCCCAAGACAACCAGCGATCTTGGCGAGGCGCCTCCGAGATAATCCCAGAAAACAAACACTTGGCTGGTGTATCCAATGAAGCCGATCAGCAGGGACACGCCCCAGACGTAGAGCTTGCCAACATCGAATTCGGCGTCGTACACATTCTTGTCAGTCGCTGAAGAAGCCATATGCAAAACACTTGCTTGGTCAATGCTATTCTGTAGACCCAATGCGACAGCCAGAAAAAGCGTATGTGGAGAAAAAGATAGAGACTGCACGATAGCTCGAGTAAAGTGAGGTGGGGAAAGCCAGCTAGTCGTGCCACGGTAGACAGTGGGTAGTAATGTGCTATGCTTTGATACAAATGTAAATGTAAGTGTAAATAATGTGTAAAATAAAAATAGCGCACACGGAGAGAGAAGAACAAGAAAGTAGAAGCAGCGGAGCTGGCAAGAATGGAATGAAAATGTTGAGAAGAAAATGGCCGCATATGCCCTCTCGGTACATGCGCTGAAACTTGTCCCCGCACACACGCTCAGTCGCTTGTAAGCCATATGCGCTCTGCACGAATCAAGCTCCAGCCAAAGCAGATCCACAACCAGTTTCCAAGCCGCTCAGTGGTTTTGCTTTGCTGGGCTAGAGAGTTTCATTTGTTTTTATTTTCCTTCTCTTTTCCTTTTTTCGTTTTATACACATCCACACATGCTCGTCGCCCTGGTTCCGGTTGTTTGCACAATATTACTCGCTGCTGTTTGACGTGAAAAGAAAGAAAGGACGCATCGGCCATGATACCAGCCTCGCGCAATGGGGTGCTGCTCATTGGAGTGGTGTTCCACCTTATTTACCTGTGGAGCATCTTTGACATTTACTTCCGCTCGCCGCTAGTGCACGGAATGACGCCACACAAGGTCAATCTCAAGGCGCCAGCAAAACGGCTGGTCCTCTTTGTTGCGGATGGGCTGCGTGCCGACAAGATCTACAGCCCGTACAGCAACGTGACATCGGGCGAGGATGAGGAGCTGGCGCCGTTTCTGCTGGGCAAGCTGCGCACTGAGGGGTCGTGGGGCGTCTCGCACACACGCATGCCAACAGAGAGCCGGCCTGGGCACGTAGCGGCAATTGCGGGGTTCTATGAGGATGTCAGCGCGGTGACGAAGGGGTGGAAGATGAATCCGGTCGAGTTTGACAGCGTCTTCAACGAAAGTCGCCACACGTGGTCGTTTGGATCGCCAGACATTCTCCCGATGTTTGCGCATGGCGCGTCAGACAAGTCGCGCGTCGACACGTACATGTATCCACCAGAGTTTGAGGACTTTTCTGGCAACGGCGACCGCCTGGACAAATGGGTGTTCAAACGCGCGGATCGGTTCTTTGAGAGCGCATCAGTTGCCGGGTCAGAACTCTACCGTGCAATGCACAGCGATCAGATTGTGTTCTTCTTTCACCTTCTGGGGATCGATTCCAACGGCCACACCTTCAAGCCATACTCTGAGGAGTACCTCAACAACATCAGGCTGATTGATCAAGGGATCGCGCGGCTTGTGGCACAGTTCGAGGAGTATTATGCCAGCGATGCGCAGACGGCGTATGTGTTCACAGCAGATCACGGCATGAACAACCTTGGCGCGCATGGCGATGGCCACCCCGACAACACGCGCACGCCGCTCATTGTATGGGGCGCTGGAGTTGCAAAGCCCGCCGCAGTGCCGGCTGGCGCAACAGCATCCGGACACGATGGGTTCTCAAACGGATGGGGGCTCGACCAGCTCGAGCGCAAGGACGTCAACCAAGCTGACATTGCGCCGCTTATGGCATCGCTTGTAGGGCTGAACTTTCCGCTCAACTCCGTAGGCACCCTGCCGCTCGGCTACCTCGATGCCAGCGACGAGTTCAAGGCCAACGCTGCGCTGGTCAATGCGCTGCAGGTGCTGGAGCAGTACCAGGTCAAGCACAGCCAGAAGAAAGCGACGGAAATGTTCTTCAAGCCGTTTGCGCCCATGCACGAGCCCGATAACATGCCTGACCACGCTCTCGCGCGGATCCGCAGTCTGATCGACTCGAAGCGCTACAAGGATGCCGAGGCCGAGAGTATGAAGCTCATTGCACGGTGTCTCGAGGGGCTGCGGTACTTTCAGCGCTACGACTGGCTGCTGCTTCGGTCGATTGTGTCGATGGGATATCTTGGCTGGATTGCATACAGCCTGCTGTTCATCTTCAGAGAGTATGTTCTTCCAGCAACAGCTGCTCAGCAGCCGTACCGCTCTGAGAGAGCGCGGGCGATTGGCGTCGTGGGACTGGTGATCTTTGCGCTGTTTGCCGCAATGTTCTGCCGCCAAAAGTCGCCGGCCATGTACTATGCGTATGCGGCCTTTCCTGTGTACTTTTGGACGGAGACGCTTCAGCAGACGCCGCTTGTGCAGCAGGCCGTCGCCAGTTATCTGAATTTGTCTATCCGCTGGCAGCCGCTTGCATTTATTGTCGGCTACGTCGCAGTTCTCGAGGCGCTTGTATACGCTTTCTTTGACCGGCGCGTATACACGGCAGCATTCATACTGCTGGCTGTCTTCTGGCCGCTGACGGTTTCGGCCAAATTCCGCCGCAAGCACTCGCCACTGCTTGCGATGTGGGCTGTGTTCTGCACGCTCACATCCGCCTTCACGCTGCTTCCTGTTGAACGCAACCGCCACCTCGGGCTTGTGATTGCTGGTGGTCTGCTTATTGCCGCCAGCGGACTGTATGCCTGGTACCGCAGCGCTGCCTTTGTCCTGCCGCCGACAGGCGTATCCGCAAAGCGCGCACGCAGCGCTGTTGCCTTTGACCGCCTTATAATCCTTGTCGAGGCTCTGCTTGTTGGCGCCGCCGCAATCCTCGGCCCAGTCACGTCAAAGGTAACCAAAGAGCGTGGTCATCTACCGCGGCATTACCAGCTTGCCTGCTGGGCCATTCTTGTTGTTTCGACGCTGCTACCATTGCTGCATGGCTCCAGACTCAACACCGGTGCTCGCGACCAGCACTACTTGTATCGTCTTGTGACCATTTACGTGGCCTTTGCCGCGCCCTTTGTTCTGCTAACAGTGTCCTACGAGAGCATATTCTACTTTTGCTACTCCATCGTGCTTCTTCTGTGGCTAGCAATCGAGCGTGCGCTATACCACGAGCGCGCTGAGGATCGGCTTTTAGCCCCAGCTGAACAAACACGCCTTTCTCGTCTGCCATCAAGCCAGGCTGCCGTTGACAATGACCGCCGGTTGCCCAACGGCGGCAGCGGCGGCGGAATTGCTGGGCATGGTCGCGCTCTGGAGCTGAGCGACTTGCGCACGGGAATCATGTTTCTGTTTTTTGTGAATGTTGCTTTCTTTGGTACTGGCAACGTGGCGTCGCTAGCGTCGTTCTATCTGGACTCCGTCTATCGACTCATTACCGTGTTCGATCCGTTTCTGATGGGTGTGCTCCTGCTGTTCAAGATCTTTATTCCGTTTTTCCTCGTGTCGGCTGTTTTTGGCGTCCTCAGCCGCAGTCTCGAGCTTCCGCCCTTCAGCCTCTTCCTCTTCGTGCTCAGCACTACAGATGTCATGACTGTCAACTTCTTCTTCCTTGTCCGCGACGATGGCAGCTGGCTTGACATTGGCATGAGCATCAGCCATTTCTGTATTTCGGGCCTGTTTGTTCTGTTCACCATTGTCCTGTTTGTCCTGAGCCATGCCCTGGTCGGCAAGGTGCTAATTCCGGCCTCCTCCGCATCGAAGCCGCTGCAGAAACAGCGCTAGGCCTTGCTTCTTTTTTTGTTTTTGTTTACAAACACCAATGGATACGAATCTAATATGCAATCTGAGAAACAGATGAAAAGGAGAGAAGCAGCCGCTACTCTGTCTGGCGCTTGCCTACTGGCGTTGAGGAGGCCAGGTCAATGCTTTCGCCGCTAGAAAACCGGTCAACCATATCTTGCGTGATATCTGGCGGCGTGTGGCCGCGCTGCGTGTGGAATCTGTCTATGTCTTTGCCTAAAACATGCATCAGAATTGTGCTCAGACTTGCCGTCTCCTCAGCCAATCCGTCGACCTGCGCTGCCAGCTGATCACGCTCCCGCCGGAGCTCCTGCAGACCTTCCTGGAGGCCCTGTACCTTTCCTTCCACAACATCCAGCCTGTCGTCAACCGCATCGCGTCTCCTCTGTGCCTGGTTTCGGCTCCGCATCTGCTCAGCAAATATCAACGACAGTGCCACGCCAAATATGAACGCCTCGCCCAGAAAGTTTGCGCCCGCATCAATCGCCCGCGCATCATTTAGCGGCCGAATCTTCTCTTTCTTGTATCCAAGTATGTTCATCTTCCACGTCATCTCTGTTCGGTGCGCTAGCTGCGCGACATTGATGCACAGCGACCGGAACACATCGTGCGACTTTGCTTGCTGCTTCAGTGCGTTGGCAACTGGCTTTGAAAGGGTGCGAAATAGCAAGGACGCGATTTTGAACGAGCTCATTGCATTGTAGACCACAGCTGCGTGCGGTGTGCCGTTAATATTACAAAAAGGAGTGTGTGATGCCCGTATTCCAAGTGAAAGAGCAGACAGGGGATGTGGAATACCTCCTCGGGGTAAAAGGGAAAAAAAAGAGGGATTCAAAGAGCTTATTGAGATCTCGTTTCTTTTTGTGTGGGAGACATGTTGCTCCTTCCCAGGCTTGGCGCAGCTTGTCTGAGCCAGCGTTTATCGACTCGGCTTGGCTGAGCCAATTTGGCTCTGATTGGACCAGTTGTTGTGTTATCTATAGGCCTTTTTTTGTCTACAGTAGATTCTACCTAAAATTTGCTGGTGATGCGAGACTGTTTTTTTTTCTTCTTCTCATTTCAACTCTAATCGCTATCAGGTTCTTCTTTATTTTCTTGATTGTAAAAGCAAAGGTGAGCACAGGCTACGTTTTCTCTATATCCGGGGCCAGGATTCGAATGTCTTGGCGAATGCACACTTACACCGAGTCTCTTTCTGGCTGATTGAGACACGACGCGAGAATCTTGCTTTTCCATGTTTCTGATTTCCGTTTGCTGGACAGCCGCTCGTTGAGGATTTGTTTGCTCTTAGGGAGTTCCAAGTAACTAGACAATTTGCGCTAGGAATCTACTTTTAATTGGACAAGCAGACAGCTTACCTATTGTCTAAAGTTTGCATTTTTTGCCCCGTTTTTTGTACTGTCAAATGTAGGAGAAGACGCTCGTTCCATTTGCTTGTTCTATTAGTTGAAAATGCTTGTCCGCTCTGCTATTGCTGCCCGCCCGGCAACGCTCGTGTTTAGGTATGTGCCAAGTATGGTTATTTTTTCTTTGCAGTCGGTTGAACCCAAACGAGGCTTTGCATTCACTCTCTAATGGACACAATCAATTCACCTCCAAGCGCGATGTTTTCTATGTAGTGTTGCTGGCCAGACGCGTAACATGGCTACGCTTAAGGAGATCCAGACCCGCTTGAAGTCGGTCACCAACATCTCCAAGATCACTGCGTCAATGAAGATGATTGCGTCGACCAAGACTACCCGTGCGCAGCGCGCAATGAACGTCGCACGTGCATACGGCCAGGTTTCCAACGATCTTATCAAGCAAGCCGAGGTCGAGAAGGCTGCTGGCGCCAAGGAGCTGCTTATTACCGTTTCCTCCGACAAAGGGCTTTGCGGCGGTATCCACTCGTCTCTGTCCCGCTACTCGCGCAAGCATCTCGCAGAAAACAACGAGGTCCCAGTGGTGATCCTGGGCGACAAGGCCAAGGTGCAGCTGCAACGCGCATACCCCGAGAACATCAGGTACAGCTTCAACCAGCTTGGATCCACCATCCCCACCTACGACGAGTCGTCTATCATTGCAAGCACAATCCTTAACGACAAGTCGATTGAGTTTGACAACGCCAAGCTTGTTTACAACAGGTTCGTCAGCGCCATTTCGTTTGAGACCGATGCGATCGAGTGCTACCCTGTCAGCCAGATTGTCGAAGCCCCCAACTTCAAAGCGTACGAGTACCAGGAGGACGTTCTGGAGAACCTGAACGAGTTTTTGTTTGCCAACAGCCTGCACTGGGCTCTGGTTGAAGGCCATGCCGCCGAGATGGCCGCCAAGCGCACTGCCATGGAGAATGCCACCAAGAACGCCGGTGACATGATCAACAGACTCACTCTCCAGTACAACCGCGGTCGCCAGGCTGTCATCACCAATGAGCTTATCGACATTATCACTGGTGCGTCTGCGCTGTAAACAGCCGACACCGACTTTTGGATTATAGTGTTGTCCTCCTACACACGTTATCTGCCTATTTCTATTACTGCTTTTTATCTTGCCAATAGAGAAATCTATCGGACTACCGCTTGCTGCGTCTGTCGCACTGGCTGATAGAGATTTATGGTTGCTGACAGCAAACATGCGAATGGAAAAGGAAGAAGGAAACAAGTTATGTTCAGCATTATACTGAGTAAAAGTCCTGTTATTTTTTTTACAGTGGATACTGTGAAAGATGCATTTGCCCTTCTTGCAAGAATCCTACAGTCTAATGCAAAACCTCAGTGCTGAATGCAAGAGAGGAGAACAATTGGATTCCGAACCTGGGGAAACAAAGACCAACCGGTTATAGAAACACAATACATGCAACGCAGCCCTGCCATCTGACACGCGCATATTTGCTATCTCTTGTGCTGAATATTCTGGACGCAGACACACGCTATATGGGGCTGGGAAGAAAGAGGAAACACCCCCCATGTTGCACTCGTTCGTTGATGCTTTTAAAGTCACCCTTCCTATTCCTCCTCGGAAGCCCGGATACAATGGCGGTTTATTCGAATTGATAGTAAAACAGAGTAGGAGACTTTTGGCATTGTCATCACCTGAGCGGTATCACTGCCGCTGACTGTGCTGGCAGGGATTAAGAAGTGCTAGCAATCAGCGGAATAGGCCAAAGCTATAGCAAAATCTCTTCAAGTTTAGGACAAAGCCATGATGCTCGTTTACTTAATCGTTCTACAAAAAAAAGAAACGATTTCTTTTTGCGCTGAGCAAGGGAGCTTTAACCACGCAGGCGGATGTGTACAAAGAAGAAAATAGGGGGGGTTGCGAAGGAATTCCTCGCTTATATTCCCTTCTCTTTTTTGCATTTCTCTCTGTTTTACAACTGCCGGGCAGATATGAGGGCGGGAAGAAAATCAAGCAGGTCTTTTTGGAAATGGCTTCATCCCGCCTTTCCACCTTTATTTTTACCTGCCTTGTGAACAACTGCAGTCATTGCGTCTACCCGATTCAGCGCTTACGTTTTGCTGCCACTCATTTAAATAAACGAGAATGCTACGACTGCAGACATGCATATTCCCACCCCCTCTTCTTCCATCTTGTTCTCTTCATTGCCACTTTGTCCACTGGTTTTTTTTCTTTCTTTCTAGTCTGGTCATTTCATTTTTTTCTTAGCCAAGGCATTTACTGAGCTGTGCAACTGCTTCCTCGGATACCGTCATTTTTTGAAACAGAGAAGACCGTCATCACTCGGGCCATCTGTTCTCTTCCTTTATTTCTTGCTTTCTTTGCTGTTTAAGGCTCCTTACCCAGTGTGGTTGTTCCATAGGCAACATTAGAGATGTACACTCTTAAACTCGACCAGTACCAGCTAGGGCCCAGGTTTTACAGGTGAGTAGAATAGTGCCAGCATCCAACTATTTGTACTGTTTTTTTTCCTTCTGTAGCCCCATGTCTGTGGTCTGTTTATTTATTCAATTGTCTTTATTATTTCCCCAACAATATACCAGATATGCCACGCATTATATGAGAAGAGGAATGATATATAAACGAATTGTTGCTGCGCTCGCTCAACAAAGCTAGCCAGGACCGTGGGATATGTCTACACAGCTAGCTTAATATTAGGAGGGGGGTTTCTTCCTTTGCCACTGTGGTTTTGCGCGCGTAACTGCTTGAATAATGTAGGCTTGAGCTTAACAGATCGGTCACCATACGCCGTCTAGCGCTGCAGCAGTATCCAATCGATCTAGCCAATGTCAGTAAAGGTAAGTGAAGCAATACTG
>JANBOK010000266.1:0-18517 GCA_027595805.1 Coemansia sp. Benny D160-2 | reverse complement strand
TCTATTTCCATTTTTTACCCTTTCTAGTGAGCTCATTTGACTCTGTTAATTCTTTGCTGTTTGTTGGAAAAAAAAAAGTTTCTCAGTATGCTTCTTAAACCGCCAGTCCGTCGTGGAATGAAGGAGCTCGACAGGAGCGCCTTCAGCCTAACGATCCCCGTAACAGCGTTGCGAGTGCCGACAAAGTCGGTTGGACAGATAAAGGCCGACCTAGCAGAGTAAGGAGGCGGTGATATCTCATTACGAGACTCGTTCCATATTTTCCTGAAAAAAACCAAATGAAAAAAAACAGCAAGGCTAAATTGCGTGTGTGGTGACTTGTGTTGTTGAGGCTGTGTGTAGGGACGTGCTCAAGCTGCCAAAGCTCCGCAACGTGGTGGAGGACGAGGCGAGCAAGGACCACCGGATGGTTCTTCTTAAGCCAGAGATCACGTGGCCCGGCCTGAACGAAGCAAGCGGCCGGCTGCGTGCGCTGGTGTCCGAGCGCGGGTGGCAGGCGGTGGAGCACAAGGTGACGGTTGGATACGACCACTGGTCGGCCGACGACGTGCTGCGAGCAGTTCTGCCAAACGAAAACGAGGCGCCCACATCGTACGAGCAGATCGGCCACATCGCACACATGAACCTGCGGGACCAGTATCTGGAGTACAAGGAGATAATCGGACAGGTGATCCTGGACAAATCGCCAACGGTGACGATGGTGGTGAACAAGCTGGACACGATAGACAACACGTTCCGCAACTTCCAGATGGAAGTGCTTGCCGGGACGGAGGACTTTGTGGCACAGGTGCGCGAGAACGACTGTGTGTTCCGGTTCGATTACTCCAAGGTGTACTGGAACTCGCGACTCCACTCGGAGCACGAGCGGCTGATCAAGATGTTTGCCCGCGGAGCCAGCGTGTGCGACGTTATGGCTGGCGTCGGACCGTTTGCAATCCCCGCCGCCCGGCGCGGCGCGCTGGTGTGGGCCAACGATCTGAACCCTGCGTCACACGAGGCCCTGCAGGACAACATCCGCACCAACAAGGTGCAGGACCGCGTGCGCGCCTTCTGCATGGACGGCCGCACATTCATCCGCAAGGCCTTTGCCGACTACATTGCGCTGGTCGCCGCCAGCGGCCCGCCATCGCTGCCGCCGCTCGCAAAGAGCAACACGAGCAAACAGAAGATCGCAGCAAGGGAGCAGGCCATCGTTGTTCCGTCGCCGTCGTTCGACCATGTGGTCATGAACCTGCCAGCCATCGCCATCGAGTTCCTGGATGCGTTCCGCGGGCTTTTCCGCTCAATCGCAGGAGCCGCCGCACGCGACGAGTCGCTGAAACCTATTAACATGCCTACGATCCACACGCACTGCTTCACAAAGGCCGAGGACCCAGAGCGCGACATCCTGCAGCGCGCGTGCCGTGCCCTGGGGTTCCCCGAAGACGACTACAAGCTGCTGGATGCCACCGTCTTCTACGTCCGGAGGGTTGCGCCCAACAAGGACATGTACTGTCTGTCGCTTCGTCTGCCAGAGTCCGTTGCCTATGCTGAAACTGCAGACGAAACACAAGCGTAAGTCCTAACACGAAGAAAGAAGAAAAAGGGGTGACAGTGTGATTTTATTGATTTATTTTTCATGTTGCTGACGACTCGATCTCTCCATCTCTTGTTCTATATTGTCTGTAGCCCAGCGGGTGTTTCAGGAACCAAAAGAAAGCAGCAGCAAGACGAGAGCGACGACGAATGCGACGACAATGGCCGCACGTCTGGCAAAACAAGCGACGCAAAGGCTGCCAGGAGCGACGTTGAGGAAAGAGCATCCAACTAGAGACGAAATGGAAAGAACAACAGAGGAGGTTCCAGCTAACGGATCGGCTGGCTCTGCTGCTGCTGCTGCTGCTGTTGCAGGATCTTGGCCTGCGCCAGCATCGACACGTTATCCAGCCGCGTACGGACTTTTTTGAGCGTAACGTTGATATTGGCGATCCTCGTCCGCGACTCCCTGAGCTTCTGCGCGGCCACCTGGCTGGCACCAAGCAATGCGGGGGGCTTGTTCGATCCATACAGCCCGCCGCTTGACGATAACGAAGCGGCTGCGGCAGAGGAGGAGTCGGCGGCGGCGGATCCCGCGCCAGGCGGCGCCACAAGCTCGTCGAACTGCTCCAGCTCGGTGGCCAGCCTGTTGAGCACCTCGCTCAGGACATCCTGCTTGGCCCACACGGACTCCAGCAGCCCGTCCAGTTTGGTCAGCGACGGCAGCAGCACGCGGAGCATCGACGTGGCATTGGTCGAGATCCCGCCCACCAGACCCGGCTCCTCCTCCTCGTCATCTTCCTTCTCGTTTTTGTTGTTGTTGTTGCTGCTAACTTCTTTTTCTTCCTTGGCTTTCTCGTCTTCGGCCCCGGCGTCCTTGATGCTGAGCTGTGCGGCGGCAAGCGCTGCTATGTCCTCGTCCACGCCTCCTGATGCTCTCTGCCGACCTGCGCTCCCCTCGTTCGGAGGCGTAGCGGTGCCATCTTCTCGAATACCACCATCCACCATCACCACCATTACCGCTGCTGCCGCTTGTGCTTTACCTGTATGTCTGAAGAGATAAGAAAAGGAATGAAAGGGGAAAAAAGCTGGGAATTGACGACTGTTGAAGTAAAAAAATACACCTAATACGAAAAGAAGTGTGGCCAGAAAAGAAAAACCAAAGCTACTACAACTGCGACTCTGCTTCTATTACAAGAGCATTCAGAAACAAGCGATGACGAAGGTGTTGACGTTTTTCATTATTGTGATTTACTCTTCAACCGCAAAAGAACAAACAAACAAACAAACATGGGCTGCAAAATGACCTAAACACGGATCCCTGCATCAATCGGCCAACTTGTATAAACACAGCTCATCCTGCGCATGTTATGCCCCGCAAGCACGTGTGTGGGCGCGAGTGTGAAATTTTTATATAAAAAAGAAACGCCACACGCTTGGTTCAAAAAGAAGAAAATTTCCCACTTAGAAATCAGCGTCATCGGTCGCAGGAGCCGAGAGCGGCGCATCCTCAGCATCGTCGTTCTCAAAGGTGCCGGGAGGAACCGAGTAGAGGCAGATGACAGACCTGTTGGGATCGCGCATAATGACATAGCGGCCCTCATCCAACTGCAAGCACATGTCGACAATGGCCTTGACGATGCCCCAGGCCTTGAACTCGCTGAGCTTGAGCTGGGCCAGCATATCGGTGGGGACGTAGGACTGGAAGCCGAGGATCCCGTGGCGCGTGCGGTCGCGGGGCGATGCGCGCGCAACAAAGCCAAGACGGATCTGGTCGGCGTCGGCGAGAACCGCCTGGAACGCCCAGCGCGCAAGCTTGCTGCCGTTGTTCTTGTTCTCGATGGCAATGACGGCTGCGCGCTGCGTGTCCAGCTTGGCGCGCCAGTCGAATGCGTTGCCGGCGCCCGTGGCATTGATGTCGTGCTGCGTCAGCGCACGGATAAACAGCTGCCGCTGCTTCTGCGCGCCAGCTGCTATCACACCGTCGATCTCCGTGCGCACCGCCATGAAGCAGCGCTCGCCGCTGTCGTTGGCCGGCGCATCCGCCTCGTCGTCCGACCCGTCGGCGCGGGCGCTGAGATCAAACACGCGGTAGCGGTACGCGTTGTCGTCGGCCGTCTTGTCGGCGTCAGAAGCGCCCTCGTTGAACGGGTTGGCGTGCTCCAGATCAATCGACGCCTTGCCGGTGATCTGCTTGATGTAGTTGCGCACGATGTCGCGCGACTCCAGCGCAAGCATGGGCGCCGAGTTGATGGATCCGGTCTTGTCGCTGGCCTCTGGAGGCGGCTCCGTCGCGTTCTCGTTGACCGGCGGGAAGTCCACGGGGCCGCCGTCACGCTTGTCCAGGAACAGCTTGTCGCCAACGCGGTTGACAACAATGTCCCACGCACTGAACGACACCGTGGATGCCATCAGCAGCGCAACAACCGCATCGGTGGCAAACACCTTGACCTCGTTGCTGGTGCTGGCAATCTTGGCCAGCACAGGGTCCTCGCTAGCCGTGACGTTGTAGCGCACAGTGCCGGCCGCCTTGAGTGGCCGCTCCAGCCGAGAGGTAACGCGGTCGTACGCGTGGTCGTAGACTCCGACCTTTCCGTACGTGCCAAGCTCCTTGACATCGCCGACCGAGAAGCTGAGGTCCGCCATACGGCTGAACTCGATCTCCTGCATCAGCTGCCACTCGTCCGTGGGCTTGACGCTAGCCAGTCTGCGATGCTGGTCGCGGCCGAAATCGCGCCAACCGCCGTACCGCCTGCGGAACCCACCGCTGCCGCCAGCAAACTTGCCGCCGCCGCGACCGCCCGCATGCCCCAGCCTCTGCATCCCGCCAGCGCTGCCGCCGCCACGCCCCCCGCGCGTACGCTCGCCATGCACCGCCCGCACGCCTATCTTCTTCAGCGCCGCGCCGCGGTTATCCACGAGCGAGAACGACTGCTCGTCCTCCTCCGCCTGGTACACGAATGTCGAGGCTGCGTTGCTGCCGTACGTCTGCTGCGACCCGTCGCGCCCCTGCTTGCCGCGCCCTCCGCGCCCATCGCGCTGATCGCGTCCATCCGACGATGTAAACCAATTCGCCACTCGATTCACCTTGTCCCCCTTTGAAAACGGAACATACGGAATGTCCTTGTAGTTGATTGTCGGCTGCGAGGTCGATGGTCCCCACCCCTTCGGATTGTCAAACACGGAGGGAAGTGTAAAGCCTGGAAGATCGCTCATTTCTACTTTTTACTTTCTTCTTGATTGAGTGAAGAAGGATACAAGAATAAAAATTTTTATGTGTGAATTAGTAGAAAGAGATGGAAAGATTGGGGGGAAGGGAAAAGAGAAAAGTAAAAGTCACTAGTGCACTCCCTCTTTTTCGTTACGAAAGTGACGGTAAAGCACTTCTTTATGTAAAAATGGATCTTTTTCCTTTCCGCTACCTGCTGTTCAGCTCTCGTTTAGCTCAATGGAACCACCAAATTTTTTATTTAACCATCTATTGATTAGTTTTACGTTGATCGTGATCACCGCCATATCATTGGGTTGTCTATGCGGTTTTGAGCATATGTTGCATATATTTTGCAGCCATGTCAATTTTTACAAAAAGCCATGACACCAGGATAGACATGACAACCTCTTTTGTTTCTCTATTCCATTATTTTTTAGACAATAGTTATTTAAATGCTCTTTTTCCTCAACATGGCTCACATAAATGACTTGGATCCTAAAGTCCTCTATCGCATCCTTTACCTTGCGTCTGGTGAATTGGCTAAGGATCTTGACAAGTGGAAACACAAACTCTATTTGCTTCAGGTGTGTGCCAAGTGGTACCATTTGTTTAAAAGCTATGTGTTTTCTCGGGGATTTGTTGATATCTCTCCATTAGGTCACAATGGATACTCAAGAATTAATTTAAAAAGCTGTGTCTACTACGCTGACAATTTTATGGTTTGCAGATCCAACCTTGATATAATCACTGGACGTGACAATTACAACTGTGACTGTGTGTCTAAACTAAAAGTTATATTTCATTCTGACACAAATATTAGCCAATGTTTCCATGTTTTGAAGGAGCTTTTAACGCTTGGTGTGGGTTATTGGTTAAATCTATCATCTCTTTCGTTTTTTAACCATTCCAACTATCCGTCTAAAGAAATAGGCCTAGAAGAAATTACCACAACAGTCTTTAATTACATCCATGATTTACAAAACAGGTTACCGAATATTACTCACCTAAACGTGAACCTATATAACAATGTTTCTTTGAGAACAGCTATTTTCATTCTTATTAGCCATTATGCGCCTCGTTTGAAACGTTTACACATTCATAATTCATTTAAATATTCTTTGCCATTATTCTCAACTGAATTGACATCAATTTTGTTGAATCTTAGCGATTATACACATCGCCATCCTTCTTTTTACGCCAAATCACTCCAGTACTTGGAATTATACAACATATCCAGCAGCAACTTTTCGTGGTGGATGTTCCATGACTTTACAACGCCTGGGCGCATAGAGTTTACGGATTTAAAAACTCTTGATTTACGTTATAAAACTCAAACGGGTAAGGAGAGAGAGCTTTCGGAAAAGTACTCAAAACAGGCTAGACCGTACGGTTCACACATGCTTCAATTTCCTAAACTCGAGAATTTAACCTTGTTTGATCCTCCAGTGGATTGCGATGTTTTATATACTGATACCATTTCCTCGCAGCTGGAGGAATTGAATATTCAAGGATATTGCGACTTACTTGTTGCTGCTAGTAAATTACGGTTTAAAAGCGTTAATAGGTTGTACATTCACGTATATACAGTAGGAAAACCTACCAATGACTTTTATATTGCAGCAGACCGTTACTTTGGATACACTACAATTGGGAGCACCTGTATAGCCGATTTCAATTTATCAATTGACGTTCAACGGACAGTATCATGGGTGAATATTACAGAAATACGCCTTGATTTCATTGAATTCAATGAGCTACTGTACCTCATTCCAAACCTTTACAGCCTTCGAACCCTTAAAGTCATCAATATCCACTTTGATAAAGAATGTCTTTCTATTATTCGTTTGGGATTAGAGGAAGAAGTGGAAGGTTTTGAGCTGATAGACACTAGAATCAAACGTCTTGAATTGTATTATTCAGTACCTAACGATCCACGCCTCTTTCTCGCCTTTCTCAACCATTTGCTTTTACGAATAACAACTTTGAAAAATGTTCATCTATGGGAAGGGAGACGCTTATCGATCGTTGACGGTAGCTTATTGCCAGAAAAGTTTCCACACGTAAACTTTACATTCCAAGGAATTTTCGCCTAATATCCAGATATCATTTTCCATAAAGTTCCATACAATAAAGACGCTTTATAAACTTCAAAAATATGTTACTAGGTCACAAGCTTGGTTCGGCCGTCAGCAACTTTCTGGGCATTCGCAACCGCTACTGCAGGCTTCTTCCGCTTGGACCACGTCTGCGTAGACCACCACTTCTTCCACCCATCGTGGTCAATAAGCGCCTGCATGCACCCCCACTCTATGATCTTTTTGCTAAGCCATTCGAGTCCAACAGGCTTGGTCAAGAAATCGTTGCACCCGGCGGCGAGTGCTGCGCGTCGATCGCTTTCGAGCGAGGATGCAGTCAGCGCAACAATGATAACCGGCGACTTGATCGCCGTTGAGCTCAGCGGCGAGGTCGTTGAATGTTGTTTTCCTGGCGACAGCTTGCCCAGGTCCCTTCTGGCCTTGTCCAGCGGTAACTGCAGGTTGCGCGGCATGCCGCGGCGTCGCACGCTGTTGTTCCTCGAAACAGGCGGTGTAGAGTTCGGAGTATCGGACTCGCCAACCACAGAGGCCTTGCCCTTATTATTCACGGTCTCCGGATACATTGCAATCTGTCCGGTCGAGTCGACACCCAGTGTATCCGGTGAAAGCAGCACCTCGCCTCCTTGCTTTGCGCTCTTCTCCTGGGGCACAGCTACTGCCAGGGTTTTGGCTCCATCGCTGTTCTGATGTCCAAGAGGCGTGGACGAGCCCTGTTTAAACCCAATAAAAGACCTGTTCCTCCGCGCGGCAAGCGAGGATGTCGGGTGCGCCGCAATGCCAGCAGAATTGTAGACTGCAGGTGCCACATTCGCCAGACACTTTGTCTGGATATAGTTCGAGTTCCTGAGCGACGCAGAGTGGTCGCGCGAATGCAGCGGCGTCCACCGAACGCTCCGCTCGAAGGAGCTCTCGTGGCCGAGCCCGGCGGACGGAGTGGCTACAGATGACACCGCCATACGCGACTCCAAAGCTGCCTTGCGCGCCAGAGGAGTCGATGCGCCGATAGTTGGAACGCTTCCGGCAGCCATGCTTGCCATCGACCCAGTGGCAACCCAGACGCCAACCCTCCTCTGCCGCTCCAGACTGCGAATGTGCTTTGTTGCAGTTATGCCGTCCATGATGGGCATCTGGATATCCATGAAAACAATATGGTATGGCCCACGCCCAGCTATAGCAGCGCCATCCTCGCCCGTGCGCGACTCTTCGGCAGCCCGTGTCCACATTGCAATCGCTTCTTCTCCGTTCGAGGCCACATCGTAGGAAACGTTGAGGTGCATCATGAAGCGCTCCATGATGTTGCGGTTGATAAGATTGTCCTCAACAAGCAGAACACGGATCGGCGGCGGCCTAAACTTTTGAGCCAGGAGCATCAGCTCGCTGGTCAGAGCCGTAGACTGCTGGCTACCCGAGCCACCGCTCTGCCGCTTGTCCTTGACCTTTTGGATCTGTCCCGACCCAGAGCGCTGCCTGTTCACCCGTCGGCGAGGCTTATCGCCGACACCCTTACCAAGCCCGCTTTGCGACGACACCATCGACGCTGCATCGGGATTATCCCCTTCGGGTTTGGTGTCGCTGTCTGGAAGCTCTCCCGCAGCCTTCATCGCCTCCAGCTTTTGCGACTCGGCCATCCGTTTGCTGGCATTCTGCAAGCGCGCACGAAGCTTTGCCTTGCGATCCTGTGTTTTCGATGCCTCTCCTGTCGCTGCTGGTTTCAAAGTCTGAGAAGTCGACGATTCTTTGGATTCCGACTTTTCCTCCTTTGGCAGCGATGTTTTACGCTCCTTGTTACCAGCATCCTTGTTTGCATTCACGCCGTCTCCCTCACCCAAAGCTGGTAGCGCGTCTCCTCCACCCCTTCCCGCTGATTTCCGGGACAAAGTGCTATCCACAGACCGGTCTCTAGCCGCACTTGGCTGGTCATCAGAAGGTGGCACAGGGAGAGGCTTGTCCAGATTGAGTTGGTGTCTCTGGCGTTCCAGTTCAGCAGGCGAGTCGGCCGCCCTAAGAACCGCAGCCACATCAGCCGCCGCAGAGTCCAGGTTCTGCAGAGTATGCAAACCATCTTTTGTCCTGTGGTGGTCGTTCCGTGCAGCACTGCTACCAATCGTTGGAATTGGATCACTTCGGCTCGGCGGCGACACCTCTCGCGCCTCTCCACCTCCTGGCAGATCAGCCCTTGTCGACATTGATCCAAAGGACATTGACTCTTTTGTCGGGTGCTTTGATATCTGCAGCTCTGAAGATTGGTCATGTATTCCAAGGATCTTGCTTCTGGCCATCTGCTTTGCTCGGTTGAACAGCGTAATCTTGTCACGGATCCGGGAACGCGTCCTTGAATGGCTGCGTTCGTATAGAAGCTCACTGCTCTTGCGCGGCAAGTCCAAAGATGACTCGCTGCGCTTGGGCGGGAGTGCCGGTGACGTCGATGAATAGCTGTCATACGCAAGATGAGGGGCGGCAGCCGCAAGTTCAGCGTTATTGTTATTTCCACGAGCCGCTGTTTCTGCATTTTGGGACTCCATTTCCATCGGCACCTTGTCATGCGTGACTATTGAGACAGAGTTCTCCGAGAAGGTAGACACGGCGTCAGAGTTCACATTGCTGTATATCGACGACCGCTCAAGTGACTGCATGAGTGATGCAGGGCTTGAGATCCTTCGGCTCTCTCTGCTATTTGTGGTTACGCTGCTGCCGTCGCTTGACTTTGTGGTATTCGCATTGGCACTAGACGGAGCAGAATTGCTATTGTCGTCCTGCTTCGCATGGCTGATAGCCGCATCAAGTTCGGCTGGCGGAAGATCGTGTTTACCGGATTCAGCACGCATCGAGGAGGGATTGAACCGCAACGATTTGGCCAACGCAGCATCGACCTCAATCAGAGGACTTGGCGGGGTCTTTGCTGAATATGGAAACTCGGGCGATGTCGATCGAACATCGTTAGCATTTGGTATATCAAGGCCTGGTGGCTGTGGTGGTTCATTGCGATTCCACTCAGAACCACCCTTTGGTGCATCAGCAGCATCGTCAGAGTTTCGGTGAATGCTAAGCCGAGGAAAGTCTGTGATTGGTGCCAGAGCCTTTTCGGAACCAAGACTCGGTTCTCTAGACAGCGCCACATGCTGTTGTAGATGTTGCTGTTGCTGATGCTGATGCATTGCAGGATATGTTGAGGGACCGGGTATATAGTGCACGCCGCTTCCACCAACAGCGTCCGGAGTATAGGTTGTGGTCGATATAGAAACCGTCTGCAGCGGAACCAGAGTGCCAAACCTGTTGGCAGCTGTGCTGCTATTAGTGGTTTCCGAGGACGCAGCAACGCTATTGTTCAGAGCTGAACTGTTGGCATCTGCCATGGCGCCGAACGGAAGATCAGTGGAAATGTTGGGTGAGCCCGAAACCGTACGTAAGTTGCGATACAGACCCTCGCTGGTTGTGCTATGCGGGGTCGAGAGCGTAGACACTGCTCGTAGGTCAATTGTCGGATCCGTCAGCGGACCAGAGATATAGCTGGCGCCGGTGGGCATTTCATGTCTGCGATGGCCATGGTAGAGAACGGCTGACGCACTAGTGCCCATACCCTGAATGCTCTGCTGCTGCTGCTGTTGCTGTTGTTTCTTTTCGGCCAAATGCAGCTCTATCTGTCGCATATTCCACGCAAGCTGTAAGCTGCCTATCAGTCTCCGCTCGCTAACAGGTTTGGGCACAATCTTGACAATAGGCGGCGGCAAGGGATGAGGAGCGGCTAGCATGGAGCGTAGACAGGAAATATACATGTCCAAGGCGGAGACAGGGACAAATACAATGATGCCAATAGTCGCCGTAAGCAGCCCCTTTCGCCGTCTAACAGAAAGCGAGCTCCGACCTTCGCTCCTGGGCGACCCAACATACCCGGCCTCATTGGCAGACCCCATGCTACTGCTAATCGCTTCGCCACTTGCCAGCTGGTGACCAGCCGTAGTAACGTCATTAGAGCTCCCACGCATTGCAATCGAGCCGGAAGAAGAGAATGTCAGCGTACCTCGCAATGTCTCAAACTCGGTCTTCATCGCATCCATGTCATCATCAATAATTACAAATGCTGGCGGACGCTGTGCGACAGGATGTCTTGACTGCCCGGGAGTCGAAGGCTGCTGCGTTCCAAACCCAGTAGCTAGCCGTTCCACCTGGCAGCCCACATGCGACGTAAGATAGCCGTCTAAATACCTAATCAGCTTGGTATCATCGCCGTCAAAGCCCAAACAAGACGAGGTAATGGCTGTACCTGCACCCGCTGACCCGCTTGCCATTCCCAACGAGGGAGATGCGCCATTGTCTCTGCCTGCGGAACCTGCGTTTGAACGCTGCGTTCCAGATGACGGCGTACGAATAATGATGCGTGAGCCGCGGAGCATTGCGCAAAACTCCAGTCTGGTAGGCGCAAATTCAATAGGCGTGTCCAGCATAAGGTATCCGTTAATAACGGAGGGCGGCATTTCCTTCAGCTGGCGCTCCAGCAGCGAGGGCGGTCTTGGTGACAGCGAGTCATCAATCGATAGCCGCAGCACAATCCAGTCGCTGGATTTCACCAGTTCGCTGTCCGCAAATGTGCGAAGCGCATCCTTGGAAGCCATGCTTCCGTCCGCAGTCTGGCCCCCAAACTCATGCGTCGACAGAACCCCGTGTCTCTCTGCAACAGACCATCTGCTCTCAATCTTGACCTTGTCCGAATATAACGACCTGCACAGCTCGTACACCTCCTCCAGCTCAAACGCACTCCAGTCGCCCTTTGCATCAACTTCGTAGTCTTGTGCTGCTTTCTCGTTTCCTGAAGCGCAACTGCTGCCACTGGCAAACTTTACAGCGCTTCTGCTGCCAGAAAATACCCCTGAGTGGCCTCTGCGGCAGATAACGTATATCGAAAGCGAGGCTCTGTGATCTTCATTAGCCTCGGTATCGCCGGTGGTAGAGTGGACAGCAAAATGGGGAGTCAGACAGAGCACATCACCAGACCGCAAGTAATGCTCAAGAAAGATACACATGCACTCTAGCAGTATATGCTTTGTGGCCTGAACATACTCGTCGTCCAGAGCCCACTTTCCGTGCAGAAGAATGTCTTCGGAGGCGGCAGTGTCTGGGAACGCAGCATTGATGACCTGCTTGGCGCGGAATGGCGGGACTGGGAGTGTGACTGTCAGCTCGACGCCCAACTCGTCAGCCCGCGCAGCAACCGCATCGCAGATGCTCTGCAAGTAATATAAAACGCCATGGTGCTTTCTGTTCAGCTGCTGAGCACTGTCTTTGCTATCGATGGTGGCGGTATCGTCGTTGCTGTTGGTAGTAGACCTTTCGTCTTTGAGATCGCTGGGTGCGTGCCACGACGGATGCTTGGCGGAATCCGGATGCTCATTGCTGTCAAACCCAAGGTGCTGGCGCGTAATAGTGGTAAAGCTCTCGACATGTTCCAGAAGAAAGAGAATCGTGTTGACGGTGGAAATCGGAACTATGACGTGCTCAAAGCCGCTCTCCGGCTCATCGGGCACATAACACAGTTTCCGTCGAGTCCTCCGTCCTCTGCTGTCTCTGGTGGTGCACGAAGTGTCCTTGGCGTGAGGGCAGGGAATTCCAGCAATCGCCAGACGCACATGGGACTGCAGCAGTCTGCTGAATCTCGCACGCTCGGCGCGCAGACTAGCCAGGAGCTTGTTGGTGGAGCTGCCGGAAGAATGTCGAGAGCCGTGCGTTCCTAACAACGCGAGGCTCGCGACCAAGCCGAGAAGCCGGACTCTGGCGTCAAGAGACACCGATGCCGATTGCTCGGAACTGGCCGCTTCGCCATCATCACTATTGCTTCTCTTGGCCTCTGACGCCGCGTGGGCCCTTCTCTGCACAAGAAGCAGCATGATGTTTGCAGCAACCAGCGAGAGAAGCCTCCGGCTGTCAATGCTGTGCGTGCTGTGGATGAGATGCTGGAAGGAGAGCAGCGACGTGGCTAAAAGCCGCAGCTCTGAATGAGAAGCCGCTCCACCGGACAGCATGGCGTCTTGCAAGAGACGCACGTATAGCTTGTGCAACGGCGTCACCATTGCCTTGTTGTTATTGCTGTTTTTGGTGGTGTTTTCTGGAGTGGCATTAGCTGACATGTACAAGGGCCCGTTGATGTTTGTGTTGTTGCTGTTGTTGCTGTTGATATCGTTGTTGGGTTGCTTGGCTTTTGTATCCCTCCTAATATCCGCTGCAGCTATCACCAGGATATGACGTTAGCTTTTGTTTAGTTGTGGTCAGAGGATAATTCCTTGGCAAATATGGAGGACAAAGCAATAGAAAACAAGTTAAACACTACCTAACACAACCCAAGCGGAAGTGCACGCTAGGTCGGGTTAGAGGAGGCGGACAGGCCTGAATGTACGCTACGAACCTTTGCTGAATTGCAACGAGCTTCTTTTGATGTGAAAATAAGTAGTACAATTGAATGAACAACAAAGAAACACAAGAATATTAATAAGAATAAAAGTATATAGACTACAAGAAAAGAAAAGTAGAAAAAACAAGCAATAAAAAAGGATACGAATTAGCTTGTAGAAAAGGAAGAGAAACAAAAAACATACCACTTTTTTGTTTTACTTTATTATTACAGAGTAACATTGAGAAAATGAAAAGAAAGAAGGGGAACAAGGCCAAATGAAAAAACCTATTACCAGAGCCAAAAAAAAAGAAGGAATGAGGAAATGAGGGATTTCCTTATTTTTCTTTCTTCAATGCTCCATGTCTTTTTCGATGCCCTTGTCCTTATTCTCTCGCCAGTTGCACCAATGTTTGCAAAAAAACAAATAGATGCTACAAAATAACGCCTTTATTAACAACATTATTGCTGTTGGGGGGGTTTATTCATTTTGGACACGGTGAAACGTATTAGGTAAAAAAAAATGAAATGAGTTGTATGCATAAAGTAGAAATGGACAGACGAGAAAAGACAGAGTAAACCAAACTGAAGCTTTCTCTCTCTCTGCTGGCCATTTAGCTTTTTTAAACACCGAACAATATCATGCACTAGAGACTCTGAAATTATCACGATACACCTGAAAATGGGGTTCTTCCTGACCGAATGTGTGTGTTTGGGGGAGAGATGAACAATGAAAGACATTTGCACCGACAACAATACCAAAACAGCAAAGCCCGTGACCACGAGATATGGTCAGATAAATAAAAACATGAAAGAAGGAGCCAATGCTACAGTATCATTCCTGAGCCACAAACTTTCAGCCTTGAGCAGTTCAGTATATTATTATGCCAAGCACAAGAGTACCACTGATCCCGCCCTCTATCTGTGAAGAAGAAGAAGAAGGGGAGAATGATCCAGCCATTCCAGCAAGAAAAAAAGGAGCAAAGGATACCAAGGGATCTTAGATCTGGCCATGAGATCGGAGCAAATAGAGCAAAAACAACTGCGCATTCTTATAATCATCATCACCGCCACCTTCCTCCTCATCATCACCCCGGTCCTTATCATCACTGGACACACGCTCAGACGGAGCACGCAACACGACTTTTGCAAAGACCTGAGCAACACGCTGCGCCGACGTAGCGCCCTTCTCCACAGCATCCCGCAGAAACGCCAGCAAGTATATCAGGACATTGAGGTTTTCGGGGGCAAGATCCTCCAGCGCCTCCAGCGCAGCCGCACGCGATATAGCGCCAGCCTCAATGCAAGCAGAGTACAGGCTGAAGGGGATCAGCGGCTCAGGAAGAGAGCGCAGCAGATCGACCAGACAGCTGGCCACGGTGTCCACGCCGCCATCGTGCGGCAAGGCGAGCGCGACGTTGACAATCGATTCGGGCAGCGGCGACCCGACCAGCCGCTCCTCATTGCTGCCTCCTCCTGCCGTTGAAACAAGGAGACTGTCGGGGTCGCCAAAGTCGGATCCCGAATCGGAGGTAGACCCTGACGACGGGACCGGCTGATCGGCAACAGCGGAATCGGAATTCCAAGGCCCAAGCGACAGACGCTCGAGCGCCGCAACGGGTGTCGGACTGCGACCAGCGTCGGCACCAAGCACGGACTGCATGGCCGACGGAACAAGCGTGCTCTGGTCGGCACTGGCAGCCGAGCGCACCGAGCCAGTACCGGCGCCGATACCGTCAATCACGCCGCCGGTCTGCATGGCGTGATCGTGGATCCGGATGCGCTCAGGTTCGTCAACCGCCGTGCGCGCCAAGTGGTCATCAGAAGGTGTCTGGCACTGCAGGATAGCAGCAGGGTCAAGCCGCACATCAGCATCGAGCCACTCCTTGATCCTGCGCGCCAGCACGCGATCGCCAGCCCAGTAGAACAGCGAGTACCCGCGACCAACCGCGTACTGGGACAGAAAGTCCGTCAGACTCCAGATACACTTGGGCACGCTGAACTGGCCAGACGCGCGACACCGCTCAAAGTCCTGACGACTCATGCCGCGCACCGGCTGTTTGCAGTGCACGAGAACATCGAGCCCCATTCCAAACACCGACAGCAGGTAGTTGCCCTGCACCTGCACAAAGTAGTCGCGGCCGCGCTCCAGATGGAGAATAAGAATATCGCTCAGATCCTCGGCACGCGAACTCAACGGCGCTGACGTGCGCTCGTCAACCAGCACCACCAGCTCCAGCTTATTCGTCTCCCCCGGAAGAATCATGCCATGACTGGGCGTGATCCGCAGCCACGCGGGCGCATAGCCAGGTCGTGACGGCGTGGCAGTGAAGCTGAACTCAATTGGCACCTGGCCCGAGTTCGCCACTTCAAGCCGTCTGCGCACCGCACGGCCAAAGCTCACATCGCCAAAATCAACGACCGCCGCATCAAGCGTCGCCGTCGGAATGCACTCGTTCTCATAGCGGTCCAGCTCGCGCAGAACGTCCAGGTACACCGCCTGCCGCCGGTCCGCGTCAACGGTCCACACGCCAACGCCCAGTCGCGCACGCACCGGCTTGTGGTCGGATATCGCCAGCGCACCGACCGCCGTGTACTCGCTGCACGTAACACCGCCGCCATCGTTGTCATCCTGGAACCCCGGCCGCGTCCACCACAGCACACGGTCGCACCACGCTGGCCGCCGCTTCGCATCGTACTCGCTGGTGCCCAGAACGTACTTGTATGTTGGCGCAAACTTAATGTCGGCCTCCTCAAACCCAGCAAACGCCTGCTTGTTGAGCATCGCGATGTGCAGCTGGTCCACGCCCAGCATTGCGCTGTAGTCGCTGCCCTCGGCATCGATCGCTACGCGGTAGTTGAGGTCGCCCAGCCACACCACGTAGCTATGGTCAAAGATCCCCACGCCACGACCCGCCGCGCCGCCGTTACCCGCCCCGCGCAGCTCCATCGTCTTGGGCACCAGCGGATCAACAGCCGCCGCATCGTTGCCGCCACTGCTTCCAAACGCCATCCGCTTGCAGATATCGTGGAACTGGGCGTTGCGTCTGTCCACCTGCGTAGCGTCATGCGCAAGATGCGCACAAACGAAGCACACCGGCGTATCGCGGTACGTCATCCGCACAGCCACCGCGCCCTTATTCCCAACAACGCCCATGATTCCGCAGCCCACAGAAGCTGTCTGCACGCCTGTCACAAGCTTGGCCACATCCAGCCGGGCATAGACCATCATGAACATCCCAATCAGCTGCTTTGACGCGATCTTGCAGAACGAGTACCGCGTCACGCCCATGCTCGCCTCTATTGCCTCGGTCCACTCCACGTCCTTGGCCGTATTGTTATATACAAACGCCTCTGCGCGCGCATCCAGCTCCTGGAACCCAAGCACCACCAGCTCGGGGAGAACGTCCAGCGACATGTCGTCTTCGTCTTCCGGTACGAATCCTAGCCACGACGACAGCTCCTTGGTGTCGCCTGGCGCCTGTCCGTTCACGTTCCATGTCCCGACCAGTACGTTTAGTTCGTGTGTGTGGATGAACTCTGTGCTCCGTTTTTTCAGTGAATGCAGAATCCACGCCTCCTTTGTTGGCGTGCTTACTCGCTCTGCCAACGCACTGCCGTTGTCGCTTATTGCCGGTGCTGGTGCTGGAACAGGTTCGGGTATCGTTGTTGGGTCGCTTGCCATTGTCTGTATGCAAGATAAAATGAATGAGAGAAGAAAGAGTGGCTGCTATTTACGGATTTCTATAAGGGCAAGAGTGATGTGAAATTGTCTATATTTAATAACCCAATGAAAAAGAAAAATAAAGAGTATGAAAAAGAAAAGAAAAGAGAAAACTAGAGCTGACCGTGGCGATGACGCCACTTGATTAAGCGATGTGTGACAAAAAAATAATATGCTTGGTCACTGAGCAGACAGATCTCATATTTTATTTTTAAACGATGCCAAAAGTGCACAGGTTAATCAATGAAGTTAAAAATGATAGGAGGAAACTTTTCTGACAAAAAGCTTGACTTTAGCACTTTCTTTGTTCTAACCACCTTCAAAGTTGCTATTCGTAACAGTAAATGATTAAAAACGGCAAGGAGATGATGTGGATCGTCCGGTTCGACAGTGGACAGATCAAGATATTCAATTCTACTATCGAGCCGTTCGAATTTGCCTCGTTCCTCCTCCTCAAGTCCTGATTGAATAGTTGACAGGCATTCGTCACTTAGATAAATACTCCCAACACTGAGATTTAGAAGCCTGTAAAAGTTGGGAATGAGGTTTAGTAGCTCATTGAATTCAATGATATAAAGACGTATTTCTGTAACATTCACCCAAGATATTGTTCGCTTAACATCAATAGCTAAATGGAAATCGGCACTACAGGTGCTCTCAATCGTAGTGTATCCAAAGTAACTGTCTGCTGCGATGTAGAACTTATTGTTCGGTGTTCCATCTTCAAATACTCTAATGTGCATTTTGTTAACGCTTGTAAACCGTAATCTACTAGCAGCACCAGCAGAACTGAAACTTCCTCCAATATCCAATTCTTCCAAATACGTGGGTATTGTATCAGTATAAAATACATCACAATCAACTGGAGGGCGGAACAAGATTAAATTTTCGAGTTTAGGAAATTGAAGCATGTGTGATCCGTAAGGTCTAACTTGTTTTGAGTACTTTTCTGAAAGCACTCTCTCCTCATCGGTTTGATATTTATATGACAGATCAAGGGTTTTTAGGTTTGTAAACTCCATATGTCCAGGCGTGGTAAAGTCATGAAATATCCACCACGAAAAGTTGCTGCTGGATATGCTGTGTAGTTTCAAGTACTGGAGTGATTTGGCGTAAAAAGAAGAATGTCGATATGTATAATTGCTAAGATTCAACGTAAGTGATGTCAATTCGGTTGAGAATTCTGGTAAAGGAGATTTAAATGGATAATTAAGGTGTAAAAGTTGAAAACGAGGTGCATAACGGCCAATAAGGATATAAAGCGCTGTTCTAAGAAAAACATCCATATTTAGGTTTACGTATAAGTAGGTAATGTTTGGTACCCTGTTTTGGAAATCGTGAATGTAGTTTGAAGCTGCTGATGAAATTTCTTCTAGGCCCATTTCTTTAGACAGAGAGTTGGAATGGTTAATAAACGAAACAGATGATATATTCAACCAATAACCCACACCAAGTGCTAAAACACCCTTCAAAACATGGGAATACTGTCTGATATTTACGTAAGGATAAGCTATAATTTTTATATTAGACACACAGTCACAGTTATACTTGTCACGTCCAGTAATTATACCAAGGTTGGATCTGCAAACAAT